>JANVCL010000213.1:1388628-1399334 GCA_026546855.1 Erythroxylum incrassatum | reverse complement strand
CACTTCTCACGCTCAGAATAATCATATTGGACATACATAACACACATATCAAATATAATTGCAATGCACGTGAGACTCACTTTCATTTATTATTATTGTTATGACCGAGTGCCTTTTTACCAGCTCATCCCTTCATGGATGTCAAGCTTTGTCATATAATGTCCCATATCCTTTAGTGGATACCGGGTACAGTCGCACTCGAGCCTGAGGCTCTATTCAGATTTTGAGCTTTAAGCTCTTTATCCTGGCGACTTCGGTCATAATTTCCTTTATCTTTCATGCATTCATGTAATGAATATTTCACGTAACATAACCTCAGTCAATCACATGAATGCATATTCCCATTTTAATCCACATTCATCATCGGACCGTAGTCCGACATTCAATATAACTACTAGGCACATTTTTGCATTCATATGCATTTTCACAATTTTCACATTTTGAAGCACTTATTTCATTATGTTCACATACAATGAACACTTTAATAACTCACTCATACATCAAAATTACCAGACCTTCATTGTCCAGAATCAGTACAATCAAACCACATCAATGTCATTATTCAAAACATAATCTAAAGCAAACAATTAATTGAGTGAGACCGTTTGAGTTACTCACAAGTTACTTCCGAAGCTAATGCCTGAAAGATCTGGCAACGTCTGGAGGTTGACGTTCCAGTTGCCCCTCTATAACAAATAAAATACACAATATCACAATTTGCACCATCATCGGTATTCGATTATGCATATGTATGACATGAATTATGTACAATGCATGTTCATGATAATCCCGGGAAATTTCTATCATAAAATCGATCTCATATCAAAACTCATCTAAGTATAAATTATACTTAGGTTTATGCCTCACTAGAACCATTGAAATCACAATTCATTTCTCACTGGCTTAGTTTCAGATTTTCCAAAACACACCTTTCGGGTCTATTGTTCACATACAATCAGCAGGTGAAAATGAAGTAATTTGGTCAAACTCTCTTCTAGAAAAGTGTTCCTCTATGTCTTATATTTCCATTGACACCAAAATCACTCAATTTGGTTCAGTAATTTGGAAGATATGCCTCAAATATTATTAGGTTGTTCATATTCAAAGACAGTGTACTATGCCTATCTTCCATTCAGAGATTAAACATCTTAGAAACTGAATTAGATTCCATCTTCATACCATTTGTAGCCCCATGTCTGTATTTTACCTCAAAACAAAAATCATCTCCTTTGGATCAGTAGAGCTACAGAAATCATAAAAATACCGAAGTATATTCAGTGGAATAACACCAGTTCATGTTACTTAAGAACACACTCACTATACCCGTCCTACTCTTTTGACTCAATCTTTCTCCATTCAATTCAAATAGCTATGATTCTTGGTGAAGATGTAGATAAATGTCTTAAGAAACCAATGGTTCAAGAATCAAGTCATTTGGAAGTCTAGAGAAGAAGTTATGGTCAAAAGAAGCAACCATGTGTTTTAACTTAAATCAAAACGAACCTATTTTGGCGCGATTTCCATAACTTTCACAAACAATGTTTGATTGATTTCATTTTTAGACCGTTGAAAAGAGGACTTCGAGATCTACAACTTTCATGAAGACCTCAGGCTAAAAAATAGAACAGAAGTTAGAAGATGAACAATAACTTCGTCTTACTTTCACTTCATTTTACTTTTTCGTCTCAAAACTTCGTCTTACTTTTTCGTCTCAAAATTTCATCTTACTTTTTCGTCTCAAAACTTCGTCTTACTTTTGCGTCTCAAAAATTTGTCTTAATTTTGCGTCTCAAAACTTTGCCTTGTTTTTGCGTCTTACTTTTACGTCTTATAACTTCATCTTACTTTTGCGTCTCAAAGCTTCGTCTTACTTTTTCGTCTCAAAACTTCGTCTTACTTTTGCGCTCTCCAGAATATCTCCACTTAAAATGATCATAACTTTTGTCTCCGATGTCCAAATTTTTCATACTATATATCGTTGAAAAGATAAAAGAAAGATCTATAACTTTCCAGAAGGAAACTTTGATAAAATCTATTTATATCAATTCCGAATTTACCCCTAAAGTTCAAAGACAAATTTTCCATTCATACACCAACATACTGCACCCAATTCTTAACTTCATGGCAACTTTTGAGATTCTTAGAGACATAATTGAAATTCGATATCTTCATAAGAAATGTAGCCATATGTTTCTAGTTTAATCCAAATTAAGAATTATCTCGTTTTGATAACTAGAGAAAACGTTATGGCTAAAAGACTGAAGCATATTCAGTGAACATGTTCCAGATTTTCCAACTTTCAATACTTTACATCTAACTCATCTTCTACCTAAGTTATCTCTTCGCTTCAACTCCAAAAATCACTTTTTACAACATTTAATCACTAATAATCTTTCAAAACACTGAATTTACACCATAACCAGATTTTTCATCCCCCAAATAACGTAGTATTTATGAACAAACAAAAAATGCCATTTTCAAGGCAAATGATAGTAACTTATCAATTTTATTTCATAAATCACCAACTCTAAAAGATTTATTCATTACTTTCCTGCTGAAAACTCTGAACTCTTCAAGCCTTAAACTCCACACGATTTTTGTACTTCACTGAGTACAATGACCAGCTTCTGGTTTTTCTTAAGGTAGAGGACACAAATGACAAAGTGGGTTTGGTGTAGGAAAGGAAAAGCATAGAAGTCTCTTAGAAAGTGTTTGATGGAAAACTCGGTGTTTCCAAAGAAAGTTTGAAGAAGATGATAATGAAGAAGGGACTTAGACGAGACTTAACCTTTCAACTGTCAAAGAATAATAACCTACTTCTAGCAAGAGTACAAAAGCCTAAGTGACACAAGTGACACTTGTCACTTTCCCTCTACCTAAGCTCTAACTTAGTTTCTTTTGAAACTAACTTCCGTAACTTTCATCTTCACAATCCAACTATCTCCAAAGTTTCTTTTGATTTCTTTTTCCTATTTTCTATAATTTCCAAAATTTATTCCTAAATTCACCAAAATTCACAAATATCACCAACCAATAAAATATCCAGTATAAACAAATTTCAAATTCGCGAAACTCCCAAAAATCATAACTCAATCCAATTATACCTTGAATGATTCATGAATGCATGTACAATTATTTTCATGTGCAGATAAATTCACTATTCATGTATAAGTGTATGGTATATTATGCAGGAATATGAAAATACATTTCTAACTCTCATTAATCACTCACAATTACCATTCTAACCTTCTTACAATTAATGAGATGTTACATGTACAATCTTTTGAACTATAGAAAAAGAGATAAGGGTGTATGAATAAATGTCATAAATGAATAAATGATATAATTATTATTGTCAATAATATATAAAACTTAATTTTGCATACCTATAACAAACTATTTTCTTCATTCCTAGCCAACTTTAACTCAATTGTTGATCCTCAACTTATGAACGTATTCTTGTAGCTTCGCATAATCATTTACATAATCACTCACCTTTGATTTTCTTAATCTCCTATTTACAACTCTACACATATTTGAGTGGACAAATATATTGAGTTTTTCTCTGCATTCTTCAACCATCATCGTTGTCGAGATACTAGACTTCTTAAGTATTCTTTCCCTAGAACGTCTCATTAGGAACTTAGTGGAAACCAATTTAGTTTTGTTGGTTGTAAAGCGTTTATGCCCAACATTTTAAAGCACCATTCATTCTTGTCACAAATGACATACAACTCCCATGGGAGTCCCTCGGTACATCTCACTCTCATCATATGTTCGCTTTTTTTAAACCTCACATTATAGCCTGTCCGCACTATGTAATCCACAACAGACTCGCTAAATTCTTTTGCAGAGCCAAACTTTATCCCTAATCTCCAATTTGTTTAAGCATTTAATGGATTATTCCTAATACCACTACTATGTCTTTGAAATGGTTCACCAGGCTCTTCTCCGCTTGAATATTCATCATTACTAATACAACAACCAAAATCAGTCGACTCAATTTTAACTGGTTGGTGGTCATCGGGAATCTCAACTTGTATAAAACCCTCATCATGCTCAACATCATCTGCCTCTTCATCAACTCCTTTGCTAACTCCCAAACCAATTCCTTCCCTAACACCTTCAATAGCTCCACAAATTCCCTCCTTACCCTCCCTGTCTCCATCTTCTCCTCCATATATAGGCAATATATTAGGTACAAATGATGGGTTGTCTAACAAATGAGTTACATATACATTAATCTTTTAGTGGATTTTTATCAGAGTAATAAGTCTTAGTCAAAAAAAATATAAAGGTAAGTGTATCACCAAAAAGCATAGATTTAAATGATATTATCCACACTATAATGGATACTACATGCATAATTATACATTTAGAGGATAACCTAAGCACTTAAACATTTCAAATTTGATAAAATAATCCCAATAAACTTAAACTAATAATCATGCATCATAAATAAACTTAAACTACTATAAATCATGCATCATAACATGATACTAATAGATTGTCAACAACTTTTTTCAATTCCTAATTCATCTTCGTATTACCAATATTAGTTGATGCATCACAAATTCTCACAAATTACACTTGTATTCTCTAATCATTTATAAAACATTAGACCTAGTCTATACAACATGTCACCTTTCAAGGTCAAAATTTAAAAATCTAAGGTAAAATTATGAGTGTTTATGCACTTCAAAACTCGCAATGCAAGGTAACAACTTATTAATTATACTGTTTAATATTGATAGGCTTGCATGGTTGAGAAACACAATATATATTTAGGTCTTAATGTAATATACATCTCATTCAACTTCTAAAAATAAGTTTACTTCCTATAATTGAACATTTAGATTATTAAACATTTAAAATTAAAGATATATGTATATTATATGTAAATTACAATCTGATCACCTAAAACTAAAGGTACAGCTCACAAAATCTTATTATGTAATCAATCTTGACTTTAAAAGATTAAAACTGAATATGGATTAATGACTTTGTAAGTAATTAACATAGGAGATATGAGCCAGACGAAGAGCATCATATTAAGCTTGATCTCGAATGAAGTGAAAGTCAATACCAACATGTTTAATTCTTGAATGGAACACATGATTTGAACCCAAATATGTAGCACCGACATTATTGCAATAAATGACATACATGTGAGGAATAAGGAGATCAAGATCAAACAAGAGATAACAAACACAAGTGAATTCAACAGCAATTGTAGCAATAAAGCAATATCCAGCCTCTATAAAAGAGTAATGTTGTATGCTTGTAATATACCAAAATCTATTGAAAATATATGGGAAGACACTACTATTAGAAGTTTGACTCTTGGTATAGTTTAGAACTCATTTTAGGCTATTATTAATCCCTTTTGCATGAATTTCTTGCTCTATGTATGAATAACATATGTGTAAAGAGCATGTGTGTGTGTACACGCGCACACTCTATATTTGTTATTTCAAGTTGGGTGAAAGTTTGACTGAAATGTGCAAGACAGACGAAACTATATCATAGAAAACCAACACATTCACTGCCAACATCTAGTCTTTGCACGCATAAGGGACCACAACTTACATACAACACCTGAACAAGCATAGGGGATGACAACGTACAATCATAAACAAACAAATATATTTAGGGTACCCACATATAAAAACATAAAAGTCAGACAACAATGGACCTATCACGGTGAAATGTCTACTTCTTGTTCAGAAACCCTAAAAGCGTATAAGTTGAGTTGCTTGTAACATTGGAAATGATGTGTGCGACAATAAGAAATAATTATGGTGCAATTGAAATTGTCTGAGAAAGAACACAATTAAGGGTTGAAGTTAACAGATTAGGGATTGTGTGAAAGTGAAGAAGAACGCAAATTAGGGATTTTCTGAGGAAGAAGCAAACGCTGCTTGATGTTGGTTCTTCAAAACGATGCATCTCCTGCTCTATATATGCCGTGTTTAAGAATCAAAAGCAAAGGGAGCGCTGCGTTGAAGAAGGAAATGTTGCGTTTATGAATGAAGAGAACAAAACAGTGCTTAATGAAGCGAAAAAATGACAGAATCCTGTCCCAAAATGCTACATTACAAATTAATGTGGGACTCACTTCCTTTAAAAAATTCCACGTAATCGAATGGTGAGTCTCATATTAATTTAAACGTTTTCCAAATGTTATGATTCATCTTGAACACCCTATAACGTTAGAGCCCATTTTAGAACCTAGTGTAAACATTAGGGTTCATTTTACTCTTTTGGCCAAAAATTAAAATACACGTGAAATAATGCTTATAAAACAATGTAACTCAATTTTTAAACTTAAACTGAATAAATTAAATATAATTTAAATTAATAATTTATTATAATTGTCTTAAGTTATTAATTTATATCAAATTGAATATATTCAAATAGAGTCTAAGAATAAGTTGAATTATGATAATGGAGTGAATTTCTTCATTATTTTTTCAACCAAAATCTAAAAACAGATATCTTTTTAAAAATTAAAAATGAAATTTTGTTTAATTCTAAATTTTTAAAAAATTCACATAAAACATCTACATCCTTTATCATATCATAAATATATCTATTCATAACAAAAAATGAAATTATCTTCATTCTGTATCTTAAGTTCTTAACCTAATTTCACCGCAATAATGGCAAAAAAATATTTTTTTTTAGTCTCAAAATTTTCCAAACCCTAGAATTTACAAAACCAAGGTTTTTAATTTTGTTTTTTTTTTCAAAATTAGAGAAGTAATATATTGAAAAGGGCTCAATGGTCAATAAATACCAACTAAAATCCAACAAGGTCAAGTTTAATATTGTAATCCAAATCCAAATCCAAATCTAAATCCAAATCCAAATCCGACACAAAAAAAAGGAAAATAAAAACACAATGAAAAAAAATGTAATCACTATATCAAATAAAAAGAAGAACTCTCTCTTTTCTCTCTGTTTTTTTTTTAATAATCTCCGAAACAAGGGTTTGTGTGTGTGTGTGCGCGCCTTATATTATCTTCCACCGGCCACAGCATCATCACACTGCTCTTCTTCTCTCCTCTTCTTTGCTCTGAGCAGAAGAGAGAGAACCCATCAGCAACGAAGGCCTCCAATCAATCCCTTTATCTATCTGCACCTATCCCTTTTCGTATCTCTCTCTGTTTCAGTTTCTATTACATAAAGTTATAATCTTTAGAGCTTTTAAATAGTCTAGCTGAATCTGCAGGGCATAGATACTCTTGCAGATAGGAAAAGAGTCGTCTTTTTTTGGTTGTACTTGTTGTAATCTTTTCTTGGTCTTGGTTTTTTTTTTTTGGATCCTTTTATCTGTGTGTACTTCGATTTCGACGGCGGAGATTCAATCTTTGAGTGAAAGATCAAGGAATGCAGCAAGGTGATCAGACGGTGTTGAGCTTGAGGCCTGGTGGTGGTCGAGGAAGCAGACTCTTCAACGCACGTTCAGAGTCATCCTCTTCCTCTAATAACTCTCCTTTTTCGTCTTCTTTTGCTTTTGGCGATCTCCCTCTTTTGCGCCCTCATGGCGGCGCTCCTCCTTTGAAGGTTTTCCTCGTTGCCCATTTTGGATCTAGATCCATTTGATGCGTCTATCTATTTTTTTTTATGCCCTGCATCTGTTTTTGCGTGTTTCGGATTGATTTTTGTGTTGTTTTTGAGAAAGATGCTAGCTTTATATCCGAGGATTGGATTTTCTGTGTTAGGGTGTGGTTGTGATATTGGATCTGTTACTGATTATCAACTACGGGTTCATATCTGCTTCTGATGATTATTTTTTTCCAATGGTCGTCGCTGCTTAATTACGTTGTCTTTTATCTTTTTCTCCATGGATGATTAAAAAAATGCGAGAATCATTATGTATTTGGTTTCATGGCAAAAAATAAGCTTTCATTCTGGTTGGATATTTTTCTACTTCTTTTGAAAACAGCCTCTTTACTATTTAGGTCAAGCGTACTGGATCTCTCCAGACGCGGCATATACTGGTTGTTATTGTTGTTGTTTTTAGATTTATGCAAGTGTTGAAAAAGAAGAATGTTTAATATATGGACCTTTTGTTTTGGCAAGTTACTTTTTTTATTTTATTTAACACAATACATTTAAGTAACTTTTGCATGTAGCTTATTCATGTGTAAATTTTAACTGTCCTAATTCTTGGTGGGGCACTAAATATGTGTTCCTGCTGTAAATATGGACAAACAGCAATATTGTAGGCTTTAGGTGGGCAGTTAAGGAGCTTCAAATTGCCCATAAAGAAATCTTCTGACATTTCTTCTTTATGTAAGTGCAAATGCTGTTAACATGTAATTTGGTAGGTACCTCATTTAAAGATTATTAGTATTTACTGTGTTCACATGGTGCCCTTGCTGGAGTTTTTATTTTATTTTAGTTCTGCCCTGTGGCTGGACTGTGTAAATTTTGTCGGATAATTTGGCTGCAGTTGAATCATGCTTAACTAGAATCACTTGAATAAGTAGTTGCCTTTGTTTTCTTGCTACATTACTGTCTTAAATTTATTAAAACTTGGAACGTGGAAAATATGGGAAACATCAAAATTCTACTTTAGTCTGTTTTCCTCTGTATGCTTATTCCTGTTATATTCAGTTATCACAAATGTGTGTGCCAAGTTATGCCTGCTTCTTGTACTTCTATTAATTGATATTGGCAGCGCCTTTGACAAATATTTCATCTTATATTTCCAGTCATGTGGTGTATCTTCTGTTGCAGGATCATTGCTTGTGAACTTGCCATTATTTTGGCCATAGCTCGCTGAAATTTGTTGATTAATGTGTACAATATTTTGTTCATATTTTTTTGTTATTTTTAGACTGGGGACCTGCGATTTGAGGGTCGGGATCGACTGCGCTATACCAGGGAGCAGCTGGTGCAACTTCGAGAGGTAATACTTGTTTTATATACCTTAAATTGATTCCGAATTTCTGATGGCTTATATATGCGGTTCCAAATGGTGAGTGTATGTTGGATAGAATATATGGCAAAATGGGTACCAAGATTTAAATTATGAGTGCTGATTGATCTTTTTGTGCCGATTATAGAGTCTCTGGTGTTATGTTAAACGTTGCATATTACTTCATTCCTTTAATTTTCTGCTTTCTAGTTCCTTGTTAATTTTTTTTAAGGGAATGTTATTTAAAATACCAATTGGCTTTTTCGTTACTGTTAGTTAAATATAACCTTAGTCATTTTATTTCTACTTCTCAAGAATCAGATCACGAGAGTAATTCCTTCTGGGTAATTCTTGTCTGCGTCTTATTGTGTCCATGAATTTCTTATAGGCTGCTGTAATCTCTGATGAGATTTTAAAAGTCAAACAAGAAATTGAAGCTGAAGTATTTGGTGAAGATCAAAGCTGGACTCGTGGGGAGAGTAATGTGAGTTGCTGTTCTATTTTTATCATAATTTCATGTTTTTCTGTGCCCGGACCTTTTGTTGAAATTCCTAGATTTTCTTTTAGATTGAATAGCTAGTTTTCTTAGCTTTGTATCCAGTTTTAATGCAGATGTGTACCAGTACTGGTGGGAAGGGGAATTAAGGCAATTATTATGATATTTATTGTATGTAAGTTGTCAACTTTAAGATAACAACATTTTCTGGTGAATGTAGCCACCAAATCAGCTGCAGAATCGTTATTCTGAGCCAGATAGTCGTGATTGGCGTGGTCGATCTGCACAATTTCCAACATCTGAAGAGGACAGGTCCTGGGATTCTGTTCGAGAAAATAGAGAGTTTGGGGCTAGATATGACTCCAGGTCTGAATCAAATCAGTTTAATCGTCAAGATCAATTGAACTTCCAGTTTGCTAGAGCTCAAATCTCTCCTAATCAAGTGGTAATATAACTGATATGTTCCATTTATTTGTGTATAGCCACCCTACTGGTAATAAGTGATCTTTTAAAAATGTTAACCTTGTGATTATTTCATTCAATTAGTTGACCTGTTGCTTAATATTAATGTCTCTTAAATTTGTTGCTGGATTCATTTAGTTTGACATATGTTTTTATTGTGTGTAACAGGGAGGACCAACTCCTCCTTTGGTGAAAGCTGAAGTTCCATGGTCAGCTAGAAGGGGAAATCTTTCTGAAAAGGAGCGTGTCTTGAAGACTGTTAAGGGGTAACCATAAAAATTATTTGTCAAACCATCTTTTTTCTTGTAGCAATACATGGTTTCTTGATGCTATTGCTCTTATTCATAGAATTATTTCTGAAATTTTTGTCGAATTTTAAAAATGACTAGATGTTTTTGAAGTTTATACATCAGTAGTATCATTTTAACAAGTTCAATTGGTGCTTTTCATACAGGATACTGAACAAGCTCACACCTGAGAAGTTTGATCTTCTTAAGGGCCAACTGATAGATTCTGGTATAACATCTGCTGATATCTTAAAGGTTAATACCCTCCTCTCTTATTCACCTTTCTTTTTACTCTTTGCTATTAGGAATTTTTAGCTCACTGTTGTCTTGAAATACAGGGTGTGATATCACTAATATTCGACAAGGCTGTTCTGGAACCCACATTTTGCCCCATGTATGCCCAGCTATGTGCTGATCTTAATGCGAAGCTCCCTCCATTTCCATCAGATGAACCTGGTGGCAAAGAAATCACATTTAAGAGAGTTCTATTGAATAATTGCCAGGAGGCATTTGAGGGTGCTGATAAACTAAG
>JANVCL010000213.1:1353580-1381651 GCA_026546855.1 Erythroxylum incrassatum | reverse complement strand
CTTAGCACGGTAGATTTGCCCCGTGTAGGTTCAGAGCGAGGAGATTAAAGATTGGGACAAGTCAACCGCAATAGCTAAAGGAGTCTGTTTTTGTGTTGTTGAACATGTTTTAGTTAACACTTTTGGGCCTGTAATAACTTTGTATTTCTGTTTCTGACAGTATGATGTGATGTATTATAAGCACTGTTTGAGATGTTGTGTGTCAACTAGTCTGATTTGATTGTACTATCATGGGTGGCATCCACATATCCTCCCAGGGGGTATTTGAGTGTTACACAAATAACTAACAATTTCGATAAGAATAGATAAATTTACGCGTGATACCTCGTATGCATGTAGCTGTATTGGAGTGCAAGTTTAACACACAAAAGTCCAAAGTACATCCCTGAACTAGAAAAGTTTGATCCAACTTAATTTGAAAGAAATAGACCTACACCATACACATATGTCCGGTTTGGTGGAGGACCTCAAATGTGTCCTAGAAAGGAATATGCTAGGCTCGAAATATTAGGGTTCATGCACAACTTGGTGAAAAGATTCAAGTTTTAGAAGCTAATTCCTAATGAGAAGATTGTTGTCAATCCCATGCCAATACCCAAAAAAGGACTTCTCGTTCTTCTTCGTCCTCACACTTCTTGATAATTAAGTTCAAAATCATATTATCTTATGTTCCAAAACTATTAATTTGTAAGAAATCCAGTCTCCACCATAAGTACTACTGAGCTATAGTTATATATGCATATAAAGATGTTTAGCATAAAGTGAGAAATATTTACTATTAGTTGCGGGTGTTACGATATTTCTGTTGATGTGGTTGTAGATGCATTACAATATATGGCATGAGTATGTAACTAAAGAGCCATTTCTATCCATAAAATAATAGAAAAACACGAAGAGCTAATATGGATATAGAGGAAAATAATTTAGGTAGCTTTAGCATATATATATATACTAACATATCCTGTTACATACAATTCATAGCTGTTAATGCATGAATATAGTGTCGATACAGTTACACCACAAGAAGATCATAACTTCAACTAGATACTTGCAATATTTGTTCATCACCATCTAATTGTAAAGAAATAAATCTATAGGCTTTTAAAATGGTAATATTTTGTAGTATATCAAATAATATTTCTCATTTGATTTCCTAATATACTAAGGAATTGATTTTTGGTAACATATTAAATGACAATATTCCCTTTTTTGTTCTTAACTAGGAGTGGAAGGCAAGTTGACTGATGTAATAGCCACACTTCGCATGAAACAGAGCAAAAGACAAACTCGCAAGCATCAACTATATACCATATTCGTTTAGTTCACGACAAACAAACACAAACCAGTTCACTATGCTAATTAATCTGAAGGGAACAATTTGTGTTAGTATATTATGTTATCCTTTTTTAGTTTCTATTATAAATTATTCTGATTATAACATAAAAACTACGTTTGAGATTGCTGGGACAAGGAATAGGAGATGGCGAGGACATGGCTTTGCCAGAAGCAAAAATTAGACTTGATCATGGTGGTTTAGTTGGAATTCCCTCCTGTTGAAGTTATGGGTTATGGTAAGACTAATGTAACATTGGAAATTAGGAAGGTGTTAGAAAATAGGTTACAAAAATGTCTCGTAGGACACCTCACTTAGAGTTAACAATGTGTGTGTGACACTGCCAAATTTTTGTCTAAAATAGCCTAACATTGAGCAGACTCGATAACGTTTAGACCTTAATTGAGCAAATTATAATTTTTGACCCTAAATTCATCAAACCCAACAACTTTTAGCCATAAATTGGGCCTTTAGCCTCCCTTTTGTAATAGACTTGTTCGGATCGAAGTTTAACTAAAAATTGATTAAATTCAATTAAATTCGATTAATATATTTAAATTGGAATTAGTATTAACAAATTTAACCTATTTTAAAATTTAAAACCTCACAAACTTGAATTCACTTCATTAACTTAAACTAAACTTAATGGAATTGGACCAAATTAAGTCAAAATTACCATGACATCATCTCTTAAAAATAATTATTATTTAAACAAATTTTATTATAAATAGTAAAAGTAACATTTTAATAAAATAATAATTATTTAAAAAGATTGATTCGGAAAAATTATATATTACGTATCCATTATACATGATATATTTAAATAATTAAATAATTTAATTTATTAAAACTTCTTTGTTTGATATAACATATATAAATATAATTAATGTTAATCAATATTTTACATTTCTAAAACATACACTTCAACAAAATTGATTTTTGACAAAAACAAATGTAGCTAAATGTCTAAAAATGTTGCCTATAGTTATTTGCTATGTTCCTATTTTGTCGCACAAAATGTCGCCAAATTTCCGTGGTTGAGAACTATAGGCGATGTTTCAAAAATTGTAGCAAATAATTTTTGGCTACGTTTTAATATTTGTATCTAATTACTATTAGTCACATTTTAAAAAACGTAGTCAAATGTTTTTAGTAACGTTTTATATAACGTTGCCGATGTTTTTTTTAGGTAAAAATAGCACACGAAGACAAAGACAATGAAGGTAAGGTGAAACTAACCCAAGCCAACAGGTTTACCCCGTACACCCAGATCCTACTAGCCTATCACCATCATTGTTTGAACAAACAGAAATATCGAAAATTAAAATGGAATCTAAGCAAGAAGGATTAACACTTCAGTGATGTGGGTTTACATGTAATAAGGCTACCCTGACGAGTGAGTGAGCCGCCTTATTGGCAATTCTACGCGTTCAAAGGAAAGACAAGTGAAGGAAATGTCGCTTGAATGAAAGAAAGTCAAGAGCCAAAATTTCAATCTCGGAACTGTTCGAAAACGGAGCTAAAATAGCTTGAACAACCATCAAACAATCAGACTCCACAATGACATGATCAAATTGTTTTTCTTTTAGCCAGGATAGAGCTTCCCTTATCGGCATAAGCTCAGCAAGAACTGAGTCAAGTAGAAAAGGATAATGTCCAGAGATAGCAGCAACAAAATGACCTTTATCATCCCTGAGAACAGCAGCAAACCCTGTAGCCTTCTTATCATAAAAAACAGCAGCGTCAACATTACATTTCATAAAACTCCCCAGTGGTCTAGTCCATTCAGAGTTGATAGCTCTAACCTCCTCAGTCGTACCAGTGACACTCTTAAAAATCTCCTTAGAAACCTGCCAATCTTTAATAAAGTTATCTGCAAAACTAACTATCATAAGAGGGGAAACGTGCTTACCTTGTCATACTCTTAAATTTCGATGATACCAAATACTCCATAACATGGCAAGCTGGCGTTCGATGATGGAAGGCGACGACGATTGTATAAGTTGTGTTAAGAGCAAATCCATCCCCTGACTTGGGAAACACCCACCTATCAATGCCCAAACATCATGAGCTTTCGGGCAACCCACAAAGACATGGTATAGATCTTCTAAATTACCACAAATGTCGCAATCCGTATTGAGCAAAACACCCTTTCGACGCAAACGATCTTTGCAGGGGATAAAATCGCGAAGACAACGCCAAGCAAAATCTTTGAGCTTAGGAGGTATAGTTAGATTCCAAAGCCTATTCCAAGGGCCCTCAACGAAAGAATTTCCAATGTCAGTGTACATGGGGAGAGCCAACTTATACCCAGTTTTGACGATGTAAGCACCATTTGGACTATGATGCCAAATAAGTTGATCCGGCGGTTTAGAACGAGCTATAGGAATCTTGGAAACACGTCCAACATCATAAGGCGTAAGCAATCCTTCTAGTAATTGTACGTCCCACCCTAATCCCTCCTCATTAAACAAATCACACACCTTGAGATCACCGAACTCCTGAATGGATGGAGAGATGACAAAGAAATTGTTTGCTTCATTGATCCACGGATCGGCAAAAACCTTAATAGAGCAGCCATCCCCCAGTCTCCATCGTACACCTTTAAGTAGGATATCCTTGGCCGCAAATATACTTTTCCAAATAAAACTTGAATTGCGGCGATCTTTGGCATCCAAGAAACTGCACGAAGGGAAGTATCATGCTTTGAAAAGCTTGCTCGGCAGCGAATCAGGAAAAGCCATAAATCGCCAGCCTTGTTTTGCAAGCATGGCTAGGTTAAAACAATGAAGATCCTGGAAACCCATACCCCCATATTTCTTTGGAACACATAGGCGATCCCAACTCGCCCAATGAAATTTCTTCCGGTTATCCTTGGCCGATCCCCACCAAAAAGCATTTATCATTTTCTGAATTTCATCAGAGGTGCCTTGGGGGATAAGAAATACACTCATACAATAAGCCGACAAAGCTTGTGCAACTGTCTTAATAACAATCTCTTTCCCCGGTTTTGAGAGCAACTTATTCTTCCAGCTCAAAATACGCTTACTAAGTCTATCTTTTATGAAAGCAAAGATCTGCTTCTTCTTCCTCCCAATAAGAGAAGGAAGGCCTAAATATCTCCCATGGTCAATAGGCGTGTTTACCCCTAAGATGGTCTCCACTTCTCGTCTTGCAGAAGGTTCTGTATTCGAACTGAACATAATGCCTGACTTTTGAAAATTAATAGCCTGCCCTGACGCTGCCTCATAGATGGCGAGTGTCCTTTTGATATTTTGCCCCTCAAAACTATTCGTACGAAAGAAAAGGAAACTATCATCGGCGAAAAAGAGATGCGAGACATTAGGATTGCCAGGACAAATAGTCACCCCATGAATATTCCCTCTTGCCTCACTCTCCCGTAGTAAAGCAGACAATCCTTCAGCGCAAAGAATGAAGAGGTATGAAGACAAAGGATCTCCTTCACCGTAGCCGATGCTATTTGCTATGTTTTTAATAATTTAGTGATATATTATTTGTTATATTTTCAGTCCATCATATTGAACAATATGCTTTATATATAATGTATTGATAAAGATTCTCGTAAAGATTTTATTACAAGTGTTAATGATACAGCAGAGTTCAGTTGGCACTTTCAATGCTTAGAGGATTAACTCACTATATATTAAGTCATCATAATAACGATTTAGTTTAGTTTAATTTTATTTATATTTTATTTTGTAATTTTTACTTTTAATTTTGGTTTATAATTTGTCTTAAACAAAGTATATGTTTGTTTATTTTTTCAAACAAACTAAAACTCACAATTAAGTAAATAATTTTATTTTAGTATTATATATCATATTTATAAATAAGTATCTATAAAAATTGTACTCATTTGTAAAAAATATAAAATTTATTTACAAACTAATCTTTTTTATATGTATTTTAATTATTAAAGTCAATGTTATTATTTGAAATTTAATACTTGATAGATAAAAAAGTTATTTCATAAATAACTATTTCAAAATTTAAAAATTATGTATCTTAAAGAGATGTAATTATTAATTAATTACCAAAAAAATTTAAAAATTAAAATGATAATAAAATTAATACATAATAATCTATATTAAGTAAGTAAATAGTATATATTTAGTTAATAATATTTGAAATTATGATTAAAATAATAATAAATAAAACTATTTTTTATAGTTTTAGTAAATTACTAAAATTTGAAGAAATCAAAATCTAAAACTAAAACTAAAAATTTGATCAAACACAGTTGTTTAATTAAATTTACAAATAGAAACAGAAAATCAGATATTGCAATATAAAACAAACAGAGGTCAATATTCCGAGTAAAGATGTTGGAGTTACAACTTGGCCATTGGATTGCCCTGAAATGAAGCACCGAACAGCTTTTGGAAGGCTTGCATATGATCTGCTTCCAAGCATATGTCCAACATCAAACTCTCTTCATCGTTTGGATTTATCTTTATCAATCCTTTCCCGTCAAACATCTTCGTAGGTTTCATGTCTGCTCGTCCCCACCCAAAATCGACGGCGTGGAAAGGCAGCTTCGTCCAGCTCACAATATTAAGGTTCGGACAAGCACATACACCAGGGTCATGCATGATTGATGTCAGGTCACCTTTGCTCTCCAGGAACTCAACTGCTGATCTCAGGTACTCATCGTTCATCCTGACTATTGCTTTATGAATCCTATCCACAGTCTCGACGAAATGTTCTGATAAAAGCTCACCTGATACCGCCATTGTTGTACAACTGAAGATTGCATTACCAAAATAGTCTGGAGGGAGTGGAGGGTTCAACCTGGAACGCCCATCAACTGCAAAACGCAACTTTGTTGCTTGATCATCAGAGAGATTTCGAGCTCTACACGCAGTTCGCCATATGAATGCTGTCAGGATCTCGAAGTAAGTGTACTTCGTCTTGCCTGATTCTTCTTTTTGATCTCTCACTGGCGTGAGGGCTTTGATCTGATCTCTGGTGATCTCAAATATTACCTCAGAGTTTGTCTGAGAGGTAAGAGATCGAGCTTGGCCAGTTGAAGTACTATTCATGACCGGGAATTTATCATATTCAGGGTGGTGGAAGGTTGGAGTATACGAACAGACTCTTGATCGGAGACTGGTCCGATCAAGGAGTATCGGCCGGTTAATGGGGTGACCCTGAGCTATACTAGACCAAGAAGTCAAGAAATTGATAAAACCAGTACCATCTGCTAGATTGTGATGCCACCCAATTCCTAGACATACACTTCCACAACTGAATCTAGTAACCTGGATCAACACCAATATAGTAACTTAATAACTTAACAAACCAAGTTCCTTTTCATATTATTGCTAATTATTAGATCAGCAATTTCTGATTCATACCAAACTGCAAAATCTAGTGGAAACTTAACTATACCTGCACGACGAGTAATGGGCAAGAAGAAAGGTCATAACTTGAGTCGTAACTAACTGGAGGCAAGACCTGAAGGAGTCCGTCGTCGTCAGGCGTGAGGTCACCAGGCTCAGGCATAGCACAATCAGCCATAGCTTCTGCATATAAAACTCCATCTCCATTGCAGCCTATTTCAATTCTACCATTTTCATCTCTTCTAAGTCTTCCAGCCACAGGGTAATAGAGCACAAGAACTTTGCTTAGAGACTCCTTTAACACTTCATGATCGAAAAAGCTGCTAGAACCATTGAACTTGTAGAAGAAGAGAAAAGGGGTGTGAGCTCTTCTCGTGTACATCACATCTATGCTGGACAGCCATAGCCGTCTCTTTGGCGTATCTTCAAATGGGCGTACAACACTGGTCTCCTTGATAACAACCTTCATTTCTCGTAGATTGCAAGCAGTGTTTCAGTTTCCTGCTTGTTCAAACCGAACTTTGAACAAGTTCAATAAGACTCCTGTCTAGCAAATGGGCATCGATCTAGCCCTTTTTCTACATCAGATTCGAGGTGGAAAGATAAGAGCAATATAAATTTCCAAAATTTTTTAATGTTTGTATTATTGTATGAGATGTTGAAATGAAATATTTAATTTTAATTTTTAAAGTCTTAGATATAATTTAAAATTCAAAGAAATTGTCCGATACTTAAAAAATGGTTTGTTTTGACGTTTAGTTATTGATAAGCTTTTTTGAGTTGATGGTGATATAATTTAAATTATTAAGAATAACAATAAGCCGGCCCATTAAACTAAATTTATGTATTTTAATTGATCATCTTATTGGTTAAATTAGACTCCGATTAGTTAAGGTTTAACTTTTTCGGTTTTATTTAAAAAAGTTAAGCATCAGGTAAACTTGGGCTTAAGCAATTCAAGTTCATATTTAATTAAAAAAATATTGTTTACATTTTTATGTTTAAAAAATTAGCGAAATTGGCTATTAATTTTAATAGCCTAGGTTTAATCAGGTTAAACCTAGGCTATTAATTTTAAGTTTCATCCGATTAATAATATTAAAATTTTTCCTATCACAATTTGATCAAACTTTAAATCGAGTTTGAAGAAAAGACTCTTAAACGGAGACAGACTGGTCCGACCAAGGAAGATCGGCCTGTTACCGGGGTGACCTTGAGCAAACATAATCTTTCGGTATCAGGTTATAATTGTATCCTGGGATCTCTTATGGAACCAATTGTATTAGCTAGTGAAGACGTTTCATCTCCATCCTTTGTTGCCATGCCCAAATAAGTCATCGTGCAACTCATCCATCGTGATTTTCGATTCCTTCACCGGCAACAAGGGCATTTCGAGGCGGAGATGAAATGAAAAAAATCCGGTGATGCATGTGTTCCACGATGACTATCTCAGGCTTGTCAACAGAGGATAGAGCTGAAACATTTTCGGTAGCTAACACATCGTGTGCAGTAGTAAGGGAAAGAAGGATAAGAAAGAAAAGATTCAACATTGGCATGAAACAGATCTGAAAGTAGACAGTTTAAGAAATGTTAGTGACAGAAGTATATATACTCATAATTCACACAATTTGTAAGTATCACCTAATCTATATCAGGCTAATTCACGCAATTTGTGAGTATTATCTAAACTATCAGGCATTATAAATGCCTGTTCTGTTTAAACAAATTGGGACTGATTCACCTCCGACAACAAACCCAGAAGAAACAGGACAGAGAGAAGAGTTTGGCAAGGTGTTGTTACTTGTTCAGAACAGGGAGTGAACACTGATAAATAGAAATATTCATGAGTGAGACATGACAATCATTTCAGGAGGGTCTTGACAATGGATTTCACATTCAGCTTTCTGAGATCTGTATAAGATTGCCCGCAGCCTACGAACATAACAGGGGAACCAGAGATGTAAACCATTGACAGTGCAGCTCCGACCTATCGAAATAAGAAATGGGAATTAGTCTGTGTACATACAGTTCATTGTAAAAGGATAGAGGATTTCATGTGTCAGGTGAAGAAGGAAAATGAGGAGTTGCTGGAAGTGTAAAGACCACATCTTACAAGGTCCTTTACCTTATCATCAATGGTGTCAAACTTAGTGAGCAAAATCCCGTCGATTACCCTTGGATTAAGTGACGGAGAGAGATCAGCTAATTTCTGCAGACAACAAGAAACAATGCTTGGTTAAATGATTTTAAAAGAAAGAATATGGACTGCCAAAAGTTTAACACAATAATGGAACCTGATTAAATTTTGATAATTGGTCAACAGCATCATTTCCAACTAATGCCTCTCCAACAAACAAGACAAGATCTGGACTGTTGAGGGAAATAAGCTTTGAGAGAGCTCTCATCAATGGCTCATTATCCTGAAACCCAAGGCCAGTAAAATAAACCCAAGATTATGAGAAAGAGAAGATGAATGAGCCAACATAAACAAGTAGTTGATTTAAGCCAATTGCATTCAGCATCACCTTACAGATCTCAACCTAACAAGAATGTATTAAACCCATTTCTGATTGTCCTAACTTGTGATCAGATTTGAATCAGTAACCTAAATCCGGTTAATGGCATTTCTGAAACCAAAATACCAAGACAAGTGTTTTAAGAAAAGCAGAATTAAACAAGAAGCTACTGCAGATACCTGCATTCTGCCAGCAGTATCAACAAGAACAACATCAGAGCCATTGTGTGTAGCCTCTTGAATTGCTTCTTTCGCTACAACAGCAGGATCTTTCTCATAGCCCTTTTCAAATATAGGGATCTATAGCACAAAAAGTCACAAGGTAAGTTCAGTCCAAAGCTTTTCAATCGCAACATAAACATGGACACAAAAGTTGTGGCAGAGAGCAGAAACACTCAGTACCTGAAGTCTGCGTGCATGAGTACGCAGCTGCTCAACAGCTCCTGATCGAAAAGTATCACAAGCAGCCATCATAACACTGATCTTATGTTGCAGAAGCCAGTATGCAACCTGAAATTCAAAAATTAAATATAACCTTTCTTGTCAGAAGATTGCGTTGAAACTAATACACTGATGCACAGGCATTAACTTCAAGTACAAACACAAGAAAGAGAGTTTAACCTTTGCAAGATTAGTGGATTTTCCAACTCCATTGACACCCACAAACACAATAACATAAGGTTTCCCTTGCTCCTTGGCAGCATGAACATCCCTCAGAATGTCAATAGAGCGCCTAGGAGTTAAGATGCGAACAAGAGCTTCTTCCATAGCTGCCTACAGTTATGTTAGGAATAGAATAAGCTTAATGTTAAATCTAAATGCCCTGAAGCAAAATAAAGGAATTACATCATGAGATGAAACAAACCTTAACTGTTGAAGATATCCTTGTGAAAGATGCCAGCTTTTTACCTTCAAGACTAGCTGCAACAGACTCGCAAAGTTTCTCAGCTATTTCCTCAGCCTGAAATTTTTGTTAGGATATTACTCCATATGCATTCACATAGAATGTTGGTTAAAAGAACTATAAAAATGGAGAGTCTGCTGGACAGCAAAACAAACCACATTCTTGGTCATGAGCCTATCCTTGAGAGCTCTCAGTGCTGGTTCCAGGTCTGTCTTTTCCAGATTTGCCTTCCCAGCAATACTGAGCCAAACAAGTACAAGATAAACAAGTTGCATTAAATAGAGCAATGCAAACAACCTAGTTTTGATTCTGATGAGCATACAAGATCCTGACACTAAATCCATACCAAGAACCATGACAATATTATTTCATCAATTCATACGGATGCAATATCTACCAATTGCGAATGTGAAGATATGGAAACCAAAATAGAACTGACGGTTTCATACAGCTAACATGAACATATTCAAGAACTCTTTGGGAGTCAAATACTTAAGGGAAACTATAAGCTGAAGGGCTTAACAGGGTCCAATAAGAATTTCCAAAAAGCTTTAGGAAGAGTAGTAAGATGCTGAAAGTAGGTTGAAAGAAATTACATATAGATATGTGAGTTAATCAAAAATTAAAAAGTTACCTCTGGAACATGGTCGAAAACCATCCCTTCTTCTTTGAATCAGGCTTGCTGTCCTTTCCAACTTCCTCATCTTCTTCAGCCTCACTTTCACTACTGATAATCTCATCTTTGTCCATCATGCTTTCACCGTGATCAGTTGCCACAACCTCTATATTCTCATTCCCGTTCTCTGCAGGATCTGTAAAGTCCAATTTTGACTCTGGAGGTGAATTATTCCAAACTCTATTCTTCTTTGTCATCTTTTTCTTCGGGTCCTCCTTGGAACCCTTACTAGCAACAGTGTCAGTTTTTTTTCCACCTTTACTTCTAAGCTTTTGAAGCTTACTTACATCAAAAGCTCCAACATTGGAACTTCCATTTTCTTTACCGTTAGCAATACTTCTCCCTCTAGACGAATCTATGTCAACATGGTTACCATTGGAGTATCCATTCTCCAGTTTCCGGCCTTTCCCATCATCACCATCCGCACCACCACTTGCTTCACTCTTCTTATTTCCTCCTTCTACTCCACTCCTCTTCAACTGTCCTTGCTTCTTACTATCATTCACAGGCTTACTCACTGGCTTCAATTTCTTCAATTCCTCAGCACGCGCTTCTGCTTCTTTCTTAAGCTGCCTAAAAGTTTCGTCAAAATCATTGTAATCCAAACGCTTTGGATCATAAACCTCTGAAAACTCACGCTTAACCATGGCAAGCAGTTCATCCACATACAACAAATGGAGTATCCGCTGATACACAGCCACAAACACCAGACCAAGCTCATTATGGAACGCCCATTTGAGGGTGTACGAGGCACCTGAACCATCATAGTTGTAGGACGCAGCACCAGATCGTTCCTCCAAAAGACATGACCGGATCAACGTGTCAATTGGTGATCCTTTCAGAGCATTTCCAAGCTCTTTACATGTCCAGAGGATCAAACCTCCTCTTGTAAAAATAAGCAGTTGCTCTAGCATCCTTAATCTACGCTATTATATCCTGAAAATAAACGCCCACAAAATTAAAAAATCACCAAACAAAGAATCAAGCATATGCGTGAAAATGCCATAGTAGTATATAAACGTCATAACCCAGAAAAAAAAACCCCGATTTTGCTTATCGGACTCCGATCACCAAATTTTCCTCCGACTAATAATTTTCCCGGGAAAGAAAAACCAAATGAACAACACATCCAACGACAGAATCCATTAGAAAAGATGCCAACTTTGAGACCCAAAGCTCGTAGATCATGAATAATTGACCAATGAGAAAATCAATCTAACAATCAGAGACAACAGAAGTACCTTCGTACTGCGATTAAGATTTACGTATGAAAAAAGATGGAAAAACAATTGGGAATCTTCCGAAAATCGCGACATATATAAGTATATACATATACATATATATACTTATATATATATGCATGCACTGGATACTTGTAGATACTGACAAGAATGATGACAAAAATTGAAATTTTGTGCGTGTTGAGTCAGATTCCACTCGTTTTTGACGCTTTGGTGACCAAAGAAGCTGCGCCAGCCACTTCTGAATTCAAAGGACTTCATGGGTTTTGAACTTTGGATTAGATCTTGAACTCTTTCAGCCCAAACTAAATATTACAGGAAACGAATCTTTTTTTTTATTAAATTTTATCCGTATATTAACGTTCCAGATAAGATTTAATAGAATAAGAACACTTTAACTGTGACAAAATATTTGATGTGCTTATTACAAGGGTTTAATTTCTTTGCTTCCATTTCAGTATACTATCCTGTACTTAGGATCATCCATCCATTTATTAAAATTAATTAGATCGATGGAGATCGATATAGGGTGACACATGAAAACGAAAACAGTCACCCTTTTTAACAAAACGGCATTTGAGTTAAGAAAGTTGTTTATTTTATTTAAATGTGTAATGATAAAGTTGAACTTTAGATATAGAAGAACTCATATTTGAAAATATGACCGAAAATATCATCTCACCCGTAATTTAATTTTTTTATAAAAGCTTTAATTTTAAAATTATCGAAAAAGCCTAATTTTATTTCTATTTTTAATCAAATATTACTAATATGATGACTCCAATCAACTTTTAAACTCATCTTGAATCAATTAAGTTTTGAATTAAATTAATAATTTAAAATAATCGTAATATATTATTAGTTTTAAGTCATATTTAATTATTTCAATTAGAATTTAAAAGTTAAATTAAATCATAACGTAATCTGAATTTGATTAGAACAAGTGTGAAATTCATGGCGTGTGTAGTTTGTTATTAATTTTTTAACCGAAATTTAATAGGAGGAGTTTTTTTAATTGAAATTTAGAAAGAATTTTTTAATAATTTTAAAAATAAAAAACTTTTTCTAAAATTTCTCAAACTTTGTTGAATTTAAATTCAAGTTTTTTTAAAAAAATTTAACTTAAGATTGGACCTTATGACTTGATCCAATTCAACTTGTCGTAAATGTTTATAACAAAATACAAAATAGACTCTAATATTTAAATTAAACCTTAATATTTTCAAAATATTCAGAGCAGTTTTAACAATGTTAACTTCTTATTAATTAAAAATCATGTCAATATTATTTTTATTTTTGGAAAAGAAAGTGAGTATAGTGTCATGTGACAAGCGGAACTCAAATTTATGAAGTCGGTCTAGTACTATGTAACAAATGACACCTAGTGTCACAAATTTATAAAAGTTGATCACCCTCCACTTTTTGGTTAATATAAAAAACTAATTATGTGACATTGATGCTTATTTTCTATTTGAAATTACAAAAATAAAGTCATATTTAGCCTTCTTTTTTAGATATATTTTTGAACGTTTTGAAAATATTAAGATTCAAGTTATATTTTATTGTAAACATTGATCAGTCGGGGAATCCAAAGAAGAGGGTTGTTATCTTGAGATATCAAGTCATTTTATACAAATCGACCCGAAAATTAAGCATCTTAGAATTAAAAAGTCACCTTCTTCTTCTATTTGTAGAAAAAAAGCATGGTGATGTTAACTAAATCCTACCACAAGTTGCAAGATCCAACATGATCACCTACCTCAAGTTTTGGATACCCCCTCAAATCCTCTGTCCAGCAACCCAATACTAACTCTATCCCATTACCAACTCTTTCCCATTACATCTTAACCTTCTATTTATGTAGAGCCCATATAAATAAAAAGCTAAAATATAATAGGGCAGGGTTGATACTAAGTTGTTGAATCAGAGGATCAACCCCCATTTGATACATAGCTTTATGTCCTATTCTACACATTGAAGTTAGGCCACAACATATAGGTTTGGTGCCAAATTTGGCATGTGGTTGGTAACTTAGACCCTCCTAAATTCGGATAAATAGTAAAATAATGGTATTTTTGTCAATTATATAAAATTGATATTGTTTTTTCAATTTAGTTCAAATTTTTTAAGCCAAAGTTAATTGTTTTAGACTTAAATTTATTTTATATTTATTTCATTTTATTTTATTAAAAATTTTACGTTCAACTAAACATATTAAAAAAAAATTTATCGGGCTCAAACTAAACGTAAGCCACATATAGGTAAGGTTAACCTTACCTATTTCCCTAATCCCTTCTTTTTGGTGAAAGGTTGATAAGGTGTTTCTGGCATCCATTAGCTTACCATACAAAACTATGTCCTTGTGAGTTTTTGCATCGAAAAGGGTGTCCTCTCGTAAAGTGGCATACCCTATAGAGGAAAGGGAGATGGTGACTTTTGGTTGTTTTTTTTTGCCAAATTGAGTCACATCCCCACATCGTTATCCCTTTTCAAGGACCACGATAGCAAAAGGAGGACTAAACATTTCTAAGGTTTCAAGTAACCTAAACTATGCTTAAAGTATAACATCAAAACATTTTACTAAGAATTCCACTAAAATGCAGCATTTAGAGAGATTCAGAAGTACATAATCTTACCTTCAATTAGTATCGAAATTGTTTTTTAATAAATTTGCATTTTTTAAAAAATTGTTGAAGGAAAATAATAGTCAAATCTATAAAAAATAACTGTATTAATAAAAATAAAAATAGAAAACGATACAGTACCGAACATTTTCTATAAGAGTAGAGTGCTACCTTACAATAATTTATATTCCCTCTGATTTATAATAAGTGTTGTTTTAGATACATTTTAATTATTCAAAATAAGTGTCATTTTTTATTTTATATGCATGTTACTTCCAAAATTAACCTTTAATTTCTCTTACATCTTAATTACATAGATTATATTTTCAAGGCACTTTAACATGTAATTAATAAAGGTATATCAGACATTTCATTAACTTTCTTAATAAATGTGCATTTCTTTAAAACGACACTTAGTATGAATCGGAGGAGTAATAATTATGATTCATTTGGTAATTTGTGCTACTAATTATGAAAACATTATTAATCATACTAGCATTAATTCAGTGAGAGCAACAACATTGTTCAGTGAGAGAGAAACAGAAGTTCATTATCATTCAACAGCTCAGACACAGTGACACTGAGAAGAACTTGTGATGCATTTATGATGCCTCTGAGTGGTTCCGAACTATGTTCTCATCTATGTTTGTTTCCCTCTCTACTGTTACTATCCATCGACATTGAACTTCCAATATAGTTTTGAGTGTATCAATACCTTACACTCAGTTCTTCTCCATTAAAACCTGTTGCAGTAGAACTGCACACAGCATAATACTGCTCTTTCTTCTTTCTCTCCTGCGGATAGTGCAATGGCAGTTCAAGGAAGAACCCATTTCTTGTTTATAGTAGCTTTTGTTGCTTCATCCTCTATCACATCCATTTTTGCTGCTTTGACTGTGCAGCAAGAGCTAGATCGAATCTCAGCTCTACCTGGTCAACCAGCAGTGACCTTCTCTCAATTCTCTGGCTATGTCAGTGTCAACCTGGAACATGGTCGTGCACTGTTCTACTGGCTCACAGAAGCAACAACGTCTCCTGACCAGAAACCACTCGTTCTTTGGCTCAATGGAGGTCAGTTATTAGGTTCTCATGCTTCTTTGTATTTTTTTTCTTCCGCGAAATGCACGTTTTTGTTTCATTCTTTCCCATCTTCTTCATTGTTGTCATCTGTTAGGAACTTTACATGAATTTGGATGAACTCAACAGAAGTATGAAAGTAGAAGATTCTAATGTATTTTCAGGAAACAAGATTCCGACGAACTGCGAAGTTCAAAACTATGGTTTCCGAGTTCCTTTATACATCAGAAGATTCACAGGATTCATCAATCTTTTCTTAAATAAAAACCCATCAAGCTCGTTTCTTTTTCGTGAATGGAACATGTATTATTCTATTAATTATTTGCATTTTTACTATACTATGAATTAATATTCCATGCATGTCTCGATTAAACAAAACAACCAGAAGTGAGAAAAGGAGGAAGAATAAGAAAAGAAGCCACATGGGTCTTTGTGATCTTCCTCTGTAACTTTAATGGTTTCATTCCTTCCATAACAGATGTTTATTCCTTATTGTAGGACAAAGACAAACCCTGATTCCTCCCTAACACCAAACACTTGTTCAAATCTTAATCTGTTCCTTTGTTGTCACTTGCAGTGTATGTTTCTGTAGTCAAGCAGTATATACCAAAATGTAACCAGAAAAGTAAACCAGCCTTTTCCTGTTGGAAAAAACTGTCCACAACTTTTTCCATGTTTTGCCTGGCAGAAGGTTGTTTCTTTTTCTCGCCCATGTTGGTTTACTTTTCATGCTTAGCTTCTTTCACAGTTGACTATTATTGGGTACTGTAACAGAAAAAGGACATGAAACTGCAACTCTCTTACTTGCGGTTGCAGCTTCACTTGTTTCTTAGTTGAAGCACGCGCATTCTGAAAGAAACTGGTAGCTATGATGATCTTTTATCTTTTTCCGGGACCCAGAAATAGAGGAAAATAGTTTGTAATTATTAGTGAAAGCTTTAAAGGGATGGTCACTTTTGGGTCTTTTTGATATTTGGAACCTGACACATTCAAGTAGAAATTTATAATGGTTTTCTGTTTCAATCTCTGGTTTGCCTCGAGAGACTGAAATGGAAAGCATAATCTATGAAACCGCAAAAGTTGATCGACCACCTCCTTTAATGTCTCTGAACTTGGAAGAAGTTGCAACCTTTTTGGAACTGAGTAGGATTACAATGTGCATTACAGAACTTTTACTGTGCTTGTCTCACAATAGTCTGCAGAAAATATTTAAATCAGATGAGCTTGGACTTAAGTTTCTGAATGATGAGGAACAAAGAAAAATTACCCCATCAAGGAGTTTAGACAAACAATACTGATAAATCAGGTGTGCTAATGCAGGTCCTGGATGTTCATCTGTTGCATATGGAGCATCCGAGGAGATTGGACCGTTTCGGATCGATAGAACTGGTTCTTCTCTGTATCTGAACAAGTATTCATGGAATAAAGGTGCACAAATATCACCGTACAAGCAGTAGATACTAGTTAAAAATGAATCTTCCAATGCTTATATCAGTCCAATTCGTGCTTACAGAAGCAAATCTTCTCTTCCTGGAATCACCTGCTGGTGTTGGTTTCTCCTATACAAATACAAGCTCTGATCTCAAAGATTCTGGGGACAAGAGGACAGGTTTATGTCATCTCTATCTGTGTGTGTGTTCTTGTTATGCAATTTAGTAATAATCAGTGTGACAATTTCTGTGACACAGCTCAGGATGCATTTGTGTTTCTACTTAGATGGATGTCAAGATTTCCACAATACAAGCACAGAGATCTCTATATTGCCGGGGAAAGTTATGCAGGGCATTATATTCCTCAGTTAGCAAAGAAAATCGTTGACTATAATAAAGCCTATTCAAAACCCATTATCAATATCAAAGGAATCCTTGTGAGTAGAACTTTAAAAAATTTGCAGAACCACTTCATCCATGGAAGTTGGAGAATATTTTTCTTATGTTTTACTACTGCAAATTATGCAGGTGGGAAATGGTGTGATAGATAACTATTATGATAGCATTGGAACTATCACATTTTGGTGGACGCATTCGATGATATCGGATAAAACTTACCAAGCTATTATGGAGAATTGCAATTTCAAGGAAGATAAAACCACAAACAAATGTGATGATTCCGTGAATTATGCAATGAATCATGAATTTGGAGACATTGATCAGTACAGTATATATACACCCTCTTGCATCCAACTTCCAAATAGTACTGTAAGGCTCAAGAATACAATTCTGCAGAGAAGGGTCTCTGGTTATGATCCTTGCACTGAGAATTATGCAGAGAAGTACTACAACAGACCTGATGTTCAGAACGCAATGCACGCTAATGTCACAGGAATTCCTTATAAGTGGACTGCCTGCAGGTAAACTCAAACTGTTCTTTTTAGCCCCTTTTTCTATTTATTCATTTTCAGAAAAAAAAAACTTGAAAACTTGGCCTTATTCTAATGTCATAAGAACTAATGTTTCTCAGTGATGTGCTCATTAAGAATTGGAACGATTCTGAATCTTCTATGTTGCCTACCTACAAGGAGCTAATTGCTGCTGGATTACGAATCTGGGTTTTCAGGTAAATTCTTGAAGACAGTGTCTGTCTAGTAATCATTCATATTGTTTATTGACAACCATTGACCAGTTATAAGTGATAAAGTTTGAGTATTTAGACTTGATCGAACTCAAATTATGACATTAGACCGAACAAATTACTGATTGAAAAATGTTAGATTTCTCCTTTTTTGGGGTCTCCTACGGTATATTGGTCTTAATGAATTAATCGTGCATGACAAATGAACATTCTCTGATGTCTCTTGTTCTGATACAGTGGTGATACGGACTCAGTGGTTCCGGTGATGGCCACCAGGTTTTCTCTCAGCCACCTTAATCTTACCATTAAAACTCGGTGGTATCCCTGGTACTCCGGCAACCAGGTTGGAGGATGGACTGAAGTTTATAATGGGCTGACGTTTGCAACCGTAAGGGGAGCTGGTCACGAAGTTCCATTGTTTCAACCCAAGAGAGCTTTCATTCTTTTCACGTCATTCTTAGCAGGGAAACCATTACCAAGATTCCAATAACACGACAAGAATCATGGGTTTAGATTCAAAAGAATTTATATGAACATTAGGCAAGACCCCACGTAAGTGACGAGTCAAGCACCTAATAGCTAGAATAGTCATCATTTGTTCAATATGAATTCTTGAGGATAATGTGTTCCATTCAAAGTTTCCAACTTTCATCTCGCCATCAATCCCCAGAAAAACCCTGGAAAAATGTTTTCTTTTCTCTGCTTTTGAACATCTGGAAATGGAGGAATATGCAGCTTTAAAAGATTCCTGTTCTTCTCAAGCACATACAAAGTCTAGCAAAGTGAAAATAATGAAGTTTCACAGCCTCTGATCATTAAGAATGCAAACCCTGTAACAATACCTAAGCTGAGGCAGTGAAGAGGAACACAATCAAGTTTGTCTACTTCTATCATATATGTTCTTGTGAATGATAAGCTAAGTGTTATCCACAAACTGATTGGTTCAATTTTTGAACATGCGTATTGCATGTTTTGTAACATAAATGTCGCAGGTTCCAAATGTAATTCACTATTCAAACCATAAACAATTATTTTAAGATGAACAAGCTATTGAAATCGAGTTGTACAAATAAGCATTTCTACTGCTCTGTCCAACTACAAAATTGAAACTAACGTTGGACGACGTATATGAGACCAGTAACTTGTTTTATTTTAAACCCTCGCTTTGACCAGGTGGCATTCCTAAGCTTTGGGCAAGATCATTCATCCTTTGCTTCATGGCCTTTAAGAACCAGATGACACCAAGATTTCAGATTAGGTAAAATTACTGAGAGAAACAGCTTTGATTTGAGAAGGGAATCAATCTATTTTACCTGAACGCTCTTTTGGTGTGCATCCTTGTAAGCTTCAGTAACTAAAAGTGAGAGTTTCTGCAATCAAAAGGATATTTATTCACTGGTCCAATTTGCAAATGGATTACAAAGTGAAAATACCTCTGCATTGTTACCATGGAAATCAAGTACAGAGACCAAAGATCATCATATATGCATTCTCCATAACGTAGCAGAACTAGATACTCAAGTTAGTCCATATACTCACTTCTGGCCCTAATTCCATCGCAGCCTCAGTGATCTCAGTGCGCAAAGGTTGTTGGTTTCCTGACAGCGTGACCTTAAATGTGAAAATAAGAAAGTAAAGAAAAGTAAAACCTTATGTCAGTTCAAACAGAACAATGCACATAACAGTTGCAATATTGGCAATTGAAGTAAAGAATGTTTGCTTTTCATTCAAACAAATGCATAAACTATTACCACCAGAACTACAAATCTTTTCAAGGGAAGAAAAGGATGCATGTAAATTGCCAGCCACTCAGCCTCTATCTGATGTTTAAAAGAAGGAGAGGGCTTTTATCCTAGGGATACATGGCTAACAGCTACAGATCAATTCTTAAAGGGTTTCTCAACATAAAGGCATGTGCCCTTTACTACACCTAGTCCACTTCCATGATGCTCAAAACTTCACTTGGTAATGAATCCACCTTAGAAGGCCACACTATGCACTCCAAATAACTTTATCCGCTGACCAAGAGATAAATAAGCAAGTTTTCCAAGCTTTAGAATCTAGTTAAGAATAAATTTTATGTCTTCAAAACAAAAATTCTTGTGTTTTACAGCCACTACTCAGAGAGAGTTTTGGACTAGTTGTACACTAGACCATAATCAAAGATTTAAACTACAAAAATCTTGTTTTTATCTTGATATACAAGATTCCTACAAAACATGGGAAAATACTTATACTCCATCAAGAAACAAGGACATTTAAATTGAACCACAGAAAATGTCTGCAAACTAGACCATAATCAAAGATTTAAATTACAAATCCTTGCTTTTCTCTTGACATACAAGTTGCTCGCAAAACACAAAAAGGTAGTTAATCAAGGATATTTAAATTGAACCACACAAAATGTCCAAAGGGATGGAGAGGCTACCTTGATCAGCTCATCTTCACAGTAACCATCAAATTCTGCTCTGTAGAAAAGAACAATGAAACGGAAAGAACCTAGCGAGTAACTCAAAAAAAGATAAGGAATTTATATATGGAGACTGGATTATATAAAGAAGTCATACGCAGCAAGCTCTTTTTGCACCCGAACTGCCTCAACTTGAACAACCATTTGTGCCTTCTTCACTGTCTCATACAGGTTCTGCATGTTCCCAAGAATTCCTGCCTAAAACAAAATTTTAACAACTGTAGTTAGCCTTATTCAAACAGCTATTAATTATAATTTTTGTTTCATAAATGGATGTCTATGAAGCCATGGAAACTAGTAGTACAGGTTTAATATGTGTGTACTTGTGTGTGTGTGTGTGAGAGAGAGAGAGAGAGAGAGAGAGATAATTGGTATTATTTATAGCAAGAAAAGAGTGAAATGGTAAACCTTTGAAGGAGAATCATCACCCTTCTCGTTATTTTCCTTTTTCCCTCCAAACAGACCATATACACGGAAAGATCTATTACTAAGCCCATGATTGTGGTGACTAGACAAAGAGCCAAACTGTTTCCCAACAAGATTTGCATTTAGATTCAGGTTACCTGAATGTAAAGACAAGAGAAAGGTTAAAGTACTCCCATAAGAAAAAGGAGGGTTGTGAATTCTCAAAACACACAACAACAAATACATGACTTGACCAACAAAGGAAATGCAAGTATATCATATAATTTTCCCATCCACAGTTTCCCTGATCCAGTAACTTGTAGAAAAACTATATAAGCAATAGGTAAATGCTTGGAACTTAGAACAATCACCTACACAAAGAAAAAAGTAGATGTGCAAAGTTGAAATTGTTCCGATTCTAGAACCATATGCGAGCAACTCACTGAAAACCTTCATCCCACCAAAATGTACACAGAAGAGTCAGCATTATCATCCTCAACTGATCAATGCTCAAACCATGACATTTTCACTCATGTAAGTATCTAACTTTTAAACAGAGTTTTGAACAATTCAATGACATTCATTATCATTCTATGTCATGATACCTCCTGCTAGCCAAAAAGGAACAAAACTTCCCCAGACTAACCAATGACCTAGGATATTTACTCCACGAGCAGAGTCAACTCAATTATCCCATTCAAGCATTTCACTGCTACCCCACTTGTAATGAGCATATATTTGATTCCCTCAAATGACACACATTTCCATGATATAATCACAAGTGCCAAAGCCAAACAAAGTAAGCCCTAACTGAATTATGTACAAAAGGCAAAGGTCATAGAAACCCGAATACAATCACAAGAAGTAGCAATACTAACCACAACAAACTAAATCACCAAATGAAAAACCCAAAACTAAGAAAAAAAAATAACAAACAGCATCCAGATGAAAGTGAATCCAAGCTTGGAGAAGTTCAACTTTGTCTTACTTGCAAGAAGCGAAGAACGGTAAGGCTTTCTTCGGTCACCGAGTGCGTTGAGGTTCGAGACCGGAGCAACCACCGCAGTCGTCGACGCCATTTTTACACAGTAGTAGATAAAGCTCAAAACTTTGAGTTTCTAATTTCTAATATTGTGTGTTTTTCTTTTTCTCATTTACCTTTTTTGGTAACAATTACATTGAGCCATCTTAGAAAACAAACCATTCATGGAGTGCCACGTCACGCAGCCATTTTCTTTCGTCCTTTCAGAGACAAGCTCTTGAGCTTAGGCCCATGTTGTTTGGGCTTTGTCTCGTGGTGTGATGTTTTTTCTCCGTATTTTATATTTATTATATTATTTATTGCATAATAATATTATTATATTATATTATTCATTGCATAATAATAATATAATAATATATTTTAATATATATATTAAAATAATATATATTTATGTAAATTTATTATAAACAATCTCTCTGCTAATTAAGAGTAAAAATATGTATCACCGAATTTCTTTAACTTTACATATCAACAAAATTTTTACTATTTTAGATCTAATGGATTTATGTATGCATTTAGAATTGACAAATCAATGCGAATCGAACTTATCCTAATTCGAGTTCACAAACAAAAGTTTAAATTTGCTTTTGTTTGGTTGAGCTTATATTAGTAAGATTTTTATCAGTAGAGCTTTTTTCTATAAATCTTTTCTAAGAAAAACTTTTATAAGAAGTCAATTTACTGTTTAACTATCATTTAAAAATAGTTTTTTTGAAAGAGCTCATATAGTAGACAATTTTACAACATTAAAAAAGTATTTTTAATTTTAACTATTTTTATTTTGTAATAAAAATTATTTATGCATATGAATATTATTTAAAGTATATTAAACAATATGCAAAGCACAATATATTAATTATTATATAATTTTAAACCTTATAAAGTCTTTTATATATATTATAACATAAATAAACTAATATCGAAAATAAATATTTAAACATATAAAAAAGCTAAACAATATTATCTAAATTTTAAAATAAATATCCAAATTGAGTAAATAATTAAATACATAATAAACGAAAAGATGAGTTTGTGAGTATTGTGAGAATTATGTATAAAACATAATAATAAAAGAAACTAAAAAATAAATTCATTAATTAATCTGAAAAATCTAACTCAAAAATTGTTTTTTTTAACTCAAAATTTGAACTTCTTCAAAAGTTATATTTTAGCTGCCAAAAAAATCATATCTATTAAAGAAGTGATATTTTTATTTTATAACAAAATACTCATTTAAAAAAATTATGGTAAAGAAAAATACTTATTGATCTCTCAAAAGTCCATCCAAATAGTCAATTAGGCTGTCGTTAACAAAATTGAGCTGTACAGTTTAAATTGGCACAAAAAAAGGTTGGAATAACCCTCAAATCAAATGATTGGACTATTCAGACCAGGCCATGAAAACAAGTTATGACGAACCAATTCCAACAGTCTGAACTAACTCAAAATCGATTCAACTAAGTCTCAAATGCATCATCATTGTTCATGTTTCAAACAAGTGAATTACTCAGGTCAAATTAAAGGTTGGGTTGAACCCGAACCATAATTGACTTGACTTTAATGGTCTGAACTAACTCGAATCCAATTCAACCAACCTTGGAAAAGCGTCATCATTGATCAGGCTTCGGACAGGTGGACTATTCAGGCTAGGCCCAAAAAGTTGGGTCAAATTTGAGTTACAGTCAATCCCTTCGAAACTAATTCAACCAGCCCCGAAAAACAATATCTTTGATCAAGCTTCGAACAGGTGGACTGTTCAGGCTGAGCGCAAACAGAGTTGGATCGTGACGAAAGAACCATAGAGAATTCAAATTTCTCTGTTGAACCACAAGCAGGTTGAGCTATCTATTTTCTTGGTCAACTGGAAATCCACCAGTTTCACAACTTGCAGTAGCTTTCCTTGAGTGAGCTATGTTCGATTGTTGTAAGTGCTTGATTCGAGTTGTATCTTCGTCTTCAGCCTTCTCTTTTCTTCCATATGACAACAGAGAATGCCATGGTGGTTTGTAAGCAGGAATATGGATTCTTTCACTTAAACAATTCACGGGTTGTCTCTAAACCAAGGATTTTAATCTTTGGTTATTGTTCATGATAGAGATCCATTTGGATCAGAGGAAACCATGGAGGAGGAAGAGGAGGAAGAGAGTATAGACGACACTTTCATGTCGGATTAGTTCGGAGAATATATTCTTTTAATCAAACTTTCTTCCATAGAAACTGTAGAATAGAAGCTATTTACATGTAAATAAGATGAACACGACGTACACCGTACCTTGAGAAGAAAACCATAATTCACTGTGAATTAGTAAAACTTTAACAATTGCACTTTTATCTGCAGCCTACCAAAACATAGTTGTGTGGAATCCAAGTGCCTAGCCACCTGATAGAGGTCCGATATAGACTAGCTTTGTCATACCTGAAATTGGTGATGGCTGGTAGTGTATTAATACCAATACGAATGATCTTCCATGTTCTTGTACTTGCATCTTCAAGACCAAGACGTCCATGACTCCATTCCTTCCAGTTTCATTCTCAAAATCCCTGACAGTCACAAAGAATATATGATAGGAAGAACCAAGTTCTCAACCATGATTGAGAGCTTCTGCGATCATATCTCTAGCTGCATTGCACAATAGCTCAGGGTCGCTTCCTTCTATAGGCTTATGAATAACAACTTTCACAGACCCCATATTCAGGATACCCTCATTACCAGCAGGCAAGATTTTCCCAGTTCCCATAATGGTCATAGGAACCACTGGCACTTTCATTTTTGTTGCAACACTGAATGCACCCTTCTGCAGGATAGCAACATCACAAAATAAGGGTTTAGATTCAAGTTTATGATATTACTATAGATCTTGGGAAAAAGCGAAAAATGTGACATGGCAAGGAGAGAGTGAAGCAGAGAAGCAGGCTATCTACTTGCAGTAACCTGCAGTAACCTATTAAAGATGGATAAGTGATCCATAGATGTTAAGCTTAAACTTCGAGTCTTTAAATGGCTTCACTACATCCACCTCTAACTAAAACCAAATCTTCTTTCTCCAAGCAAAGTCCACAGAGATAAAAAAAATATGAAAAGAAAAATAATCAGGATGCAGTAATAGATGATTGTGATGCATGCCAAAGTGCAGACATAAAGCGCCTCTTCACTAGATATAAATATGGTAAGTTTTTCATTGGGATTCGAGAGCTTGTTTCTTATTTTTCATAATCAGAAAGTTTTGGTAATATCTAAAAAGCTACATAGAACATGGGTTAGAAGATTCCCAACTGAACTCACCTTGAAAGTGCCTAATTTTCCATCTTTACTTCGTGTTCCCTCTGGAAAGAAACAAACAGAGGCACCCTTCTTGAGTACATCCATACATCGTTTAAGACACTCCTACATTCATAGAACTATCTCACACTCGAATCCATACCTTGGAAATAAGAATTCAGACTTACAACAAGTCAAATGCAATCTTAGCAAAATAAATAGATGAAAGGACATACCAACTGGCTTCTGCTGTCCATTCGCTTCAGAGGAATGACACCCATCATAGACATGGCCCACCCAATAATAGGATAGAGAAAAATGCTAGTTTTACTGATGAACTTAAAGCTTCTGCCAAGTGTGAGGAGTGTAAAGATGTCTAGAAAACTTTGGTGGTTCGAAACATATACAGCAGGAGTATTTGGATGGGGGAGATTCTCCAACCCCTCGTACTTAATTTTGAAAAAGGGAGTAACACTTAACGTTGCCCAAATTTTTGCAATAAAGAATTGTGCTTTTCGTCGATGACGATCCAACAGGAGTACAAAAGGATGTTGCACCAGCATTAGCGCAAAGAGAAAAATGGCAGCAGTAGCAGTAACAGCATAAAAGCATATTCCTCTAACTTTTGATAATAATTTGATATCTGTAAATGGAGAACTCTTGTTCAGGATATATGTCAGTATTTAGATTGAAGGTGCATGTCGGAGACGGGGTTCTTAAAAAGACCTGATAGTGGATAGTCTGCTTCAGGAATCCCAGTTCCTGTAATTTCGGATCTCACAACAGTGCTCTGCACAAACTTATTTCTTCTGTGAAGTTCACAACCAAAATGTTCATGGTTTGACTCATGCATAGTCTGATGCAATTGAATCGCTTGGTGCTTCCTTGGAATGCATGGGAAGCCATTCAGGGCTTTCGTCAAAGGAAAGAAACAATCTAGAAGAGGATGGAGAGGAATAAATTAGAAAGCAAGGAGTCAGAAACGCAGCATTCAAAGTCAAACAATATGTAACAAAATTGGGACGAAGACAAAGCTCTAATTTCAGCATTACAATGAATACCCAAGCATTGCTATCTTAACCAATGAAATATTGAGATTTCGCTTGTCATCTATTAAGGGAAAAAAAACATAAATAAAAAGAAGGTAGATGAACTTACACTGCTTTTGATTTCTAACAGTTTCCTGGTTATGGCGAGAGAATCCAATACGCAGTTCCATATACCCACATAACTGTAATAAGAAGCAACCAATAACTAAGTTAAAAGGAAAAGAAAATCTCCCAGAGTTGTAATAGAACGATTAATTACAGCCACAGCACTACAATGTATGGCAACGTAACAATCCCTTAACAGATATGATCCTGTTTGTCAGAATACCAGTAATAGGAACATTAACATCGAACACTTCTTCAATCCTGGACCCTCCAACTTCTTGTTGACTATCTGTTCCTAAACATCTTCATCAAATTATACAACGAATGATGCCCTTTGGATCAACCATCAAAAGAGAAGAAACTTTGGAACTAGGCATTAGAATAGCTCCTGAAACTCTGGAACAGTTATAGTTTCATTTCTCTTGCTCTTCACCAATCACACGTAACAAATCAAACATGAACTTTGAGCTCATTTTGATTGAACACACTCCAAAGCATTAGTAAACCAATTATAAACAAAAGAAGAAGCTTTCCAAGAAAATGGAAACGAAAAGGAATACCTCGATAAGATAGAGATAATTACCGGAAAAGAAGATGAGGGAGGAGACTTACTCGATCTTCTACAACCTAAAAATTTCATAAAGAACACACATATTATATACTTATACACTAATTCAGACAAGCATCCACATATATATATATATATAGAGAGAGAGAGAGAGAGAGAGCGAAATTACAGAGAAGAACAGGGGAGTGGATAGTGTGAAGAGAGACATCCATTGGATAGACTAACAAATGCTTCACTATCTCTGTGTTTTCTCTATCACTCCCTTCTCTTTTATAGAGAAGATAATGAGAAAGGGGTTTAGGGTTTGTTTGTTTGATTGGAAAAGAAAATGTCAATTCTAAGGCGTTAATTCACACACACTCTCGCTACGTTTTCCGTTTTAACCGCTAAGCGATTCACTCCGTTGGCGCCTTTGGATTGAAACTGCCACCACCCGTCGTGTTCCTCTGCTGCTACTGGTGGCAATGGCCGGGCCGGGGGCCAACCCGTAGCCCGTAGCCCGTAGTCGCCCATATTAATTTCTTTTATTTTTTAATTTAAATGGTTTAAATAACATCATTTTATTTAGGGTTGATAAAACTTGTTCAGCCTCAGTTGGCCTGTCCGAGTTGAATGAACTTTGAACCGGAGTCGAAGCTTCTTTATTTTCAAATTTTCGGTTTCAAATTAGGTTCAAGTTTAGGCTATCCAATCCTGGCTTAAATTTTTAAATGAAACGATATCGTTTTGTATAAAATGATCTCATTTTTTATTTTTAGTTCAGTCGGATTTTGCTGAACCGGAGCTTCGTTGTGTTGATTCATTATCCTGAGTAGTTTTGGATGATGAGTACCTGCAAAACAGATGAAGACACTCCGGGGGTTGTTTCC
>JANVCL010000213.1:1342515-1353480 GCA_026546855.1 Erythroxylum incrassatum | reverse complement strand
ATATGCTGTAGATTGCCACTAGGTTTAGATCTTTACGTCGATCATTGAGTCTGCATGGGACTCTAACATCTGATAGGTCGAGCGGGCTGTGAACATGTGAAGATGGGCTTGGGCCTAGCACAGTCGACCCAACCAATTTTTAAAATTAAAAATATATATATTTGACGTAAACTCAAAACTCTAATAAGTTTATTTCAGCGTATTGTCAAACCTAAATTTACTTGAAAATTTTTAATTTTGGGACTTGCTTGAGTTTGAGTTTATGGGAAAAAAACTCAAACATGACTAGACTTGGATAAAAAAGAGTTAATTATTAAAGAAATCTCAAACTTTCTTCAATTTTTCAATTATAGTTTGAACTTTAAAAAGTAGCAATAAAATGTCCAAATTTTTAATTTTTGTCAATTTTAGCCCGACGTTAGTCTCACCGTTATCTGTGCTGACACGACACAGCCACGTGTTGAGGCCTCTCTCTAATCAGACACCTTGGCTAGTTTAAGAGAAAATTGTCTGATTAGCGAAACGACATTGTTTAGCTTTGATAGTAAAACGACGTCGTTTCAATTAAAATCAGATGAAATCTTCTGCCTCTCTTCTTTGTCGCGTAACGCTAAAAACTCTATAACCTAAAATCCCTCAAATCCCCCAAAGTTGGTGCTTCTTTTATCGTGCATTGGCGCTTCTTCTATCTTTGTGATTTCTTTGTCGAGTAAAAACTAAAGAAGCAATCGCCAGATTTCCTATGGCGCTGGCTAGAGTATGATTGGTCCTTTCTCACTCTATTCTTCTTTCCACTCCAACTAGAATAACTGAATGCATGATGGTTAACTTGCAATTCATCTTTGTGTTTAATGAAAAATATAATTTTTATTTGGCTTTTCTATGCTCTAATAATTAATATTTGGTTCAATTTGCATTCCATTTGGTAAATACTAGATGCATTGCATATGGTAATTACTGAAAAATATTATATATATTTGGTAATTATTGAATGCATTCTATTTTGTTCGTCTCAAATTTTTTACTATAGTTTCTTATTTGTATATTAAGGATACATTATTATTTTTAAGTGATATATCCACAAAATGACTTACTTATAATCGTTTTCAGTAGGTGAGGTTGCTAAGTTGTGAAGTATTGTGAAAAAAATTCAAGAAATTTGTAAAAGTATGTTTCTGGTGCCTTTCCATTATTTCAGTTTGTATTATCCTTGCATCTGAAAATGTGGGTGTATTATTTTGATGCAATCATACTAACCTATTTATGTGCACTATTAGTTGTTGCTTCTTTTTTTCTTCTTATAATATTTATTATTTCGTATTTAATCACAGTTTGTCTTTCTAGATGTTGGTCAATTTTGAATTTCATTATGGTGGGGTGTTGAAAAGACAGGAAAATAAATATGTTGGGGGTAAGATTAAAAGAAAAAAAATATGAGTATTGATGAACTAAGATAAAGGGCGTAGAGTAATCTCTATGTTTTAAAAGAGATTTTCAAAGATAAAGGGCATAGAGTAATCTCTATGTTTTACAAATTTCCACATGAGTCCATTAGAAGTTTGATGGAGTTAGGCTTAAAGCAGACAGGGACATGTCGGACATGCTGAAAAATTTGTCAGAATTGAATTGTCAAAATGTTCAAATATACTATGATCATGGTTATGAGAATCCTGCGATAGATGGTGAGGAGTCAAATTTTGATGATGAATTGGAGCATGATGAGGGGTTGTTTCATGTTGGATTGGAGAAAGATGAGGACTTCACTATTATGCAGGATAATGATTCTGGTGATGATTTAGTTGATGAGGAGTTATTTGGAACTGATGATGAAGAATATGTTAATGCTAGAACAAATGAGAGGAGGTGTGTGAAGACTTCGCAAAGTGGGTTTCAATGGTGAGATCTGGTGTACGAATGGAAGCAGTTTGTGATGCACATTGTCCTTTTTATAGGTGTATACTAGTTGGATTTGGAAATGAGAAAAAAAATTGTTGTGAAAAGAGCCAAAAACACTCATACTTGCAGTAAAGTGCAGAGGGATAAGCAAGCTAGCCGGAAGTCGATTGCCAATGAATTCATACACAAGTTCAGGAGGAACCCCAATTGGCCTATTAGTGAAATGATGGATGATCTTCAATCAAAATATGCACTAAAGGTCACTAAAATACAATGTTATAGGGCTAGGTGGGAAGCAATTACTATGCTTCAGGGATCAACGGAAGGTCATTATGCCAAGTTATGGTCTTATGGACATGAGTTAAAGCGATCTGACAAAGATGGAAAGTTTATTATTGAATGTGATTTTGATGAACAAGTCGGGAGATCAATCTTCAAAAGATTTTATGTGGGATTTAGTGATTTGAAGTATGGTTTTCTTGCTAGATACAAGAAGATTATTGAGTTAGATGGATGTTTTCTGAAGACTTTCCTTAGTGGTGCATTATTATCTACTGTTGGCTGTGACGGAAACAATCCAATGTTTCCCATATGTTGGGTTGTAGTTTAGGGAGAAAAATATCAATCATGGAATTGGTTTTTGACCATTCTTGTTGAAGCTCTCCATATAACTGGAAATTTATGGACTTTCATAAGCGATCATCATAAGGTAAACTTTAAATATCCATATATCTTATGTTCATTTGTTTATGTGATCGACACTTAATTAATTTATGTAACTATTTGTTTAACAAGGTTTTGTGGAAGCATTAAAGAACTTGTTTTCAGAAGCTGAGCATAGAAATTGTGCCCGTCCTGTGTATGTAAATTGATCTAATATTTATAAAGGGCACACGTATAGGACTTTATTTTGGAAAGCGGTGAATTGCACAACGCAAGTTGATTTTGATAAGCTAATGAAAGAGTTGAAGAGCTTGTCAGCGAAGGCTTATGAGGTTTAAAAATAGGAATCTGGAGACATTTGTGAAGGCCTTTATGAGCACAAGACTAAAGTGTGAAATAGTACATAACAATATTTCAGAGACGTTTAATGGATTTTGTGACGCCCTAATACCCCTTAGGAGGATAGTGCGAGCGCCACGTATAAATAGAACATAACATACCGAATGCGAAATATTTCACGAAAGCATAATATTCAAAAATAAACATTCTAAAGCATACAAAACACTTTATACATGCATATCATAAATTCGGAAAGCAACCTTAATTAAGGTTATTACAAACCTTCCAACCAAAAACTCAAAGTACATTTTTATCAAAATAAAAATTCAGACACCTTTGGCTATTGCAGTTGACTTGTCCCAAATTCCCACGTCCTTCTCTCTAAACCCACACGGGACAAATCCACCGTGCTAAACATATAGCTTAGTGAGTAATAGCTAAACTATGTTTAACACAACAAATACTGAACCATATGATAGCATAAGCATCTCAACATAAAGAATTTCATAACAGAATATCATTTATTAACGAAAATACTTTGCATGCTAAAGTCAGTCATTTCTAATAGCAAAGCAGAACATTCAAAATACATAACTGATTTTTAGAATAGGGTGTTAACCCATCAGATCAAAATATGATTTATTTCGTATCAAAACTTATCAGATATCAAAGTGCAAAACAACTTAGACTGAAAATCCCTGAATAGAAGTGGGTAACGGGACTTATACAGGAGATGCCATAAATGACATCATATATCATAAGAGACTTAAGTCTCGATACAGAAAATACCGAAGTGTCAATAACAGGAGATATCAAAGCGTCAATAACAGGAGACATTGAAGTGTCAGTACAGGAGCAGTTACAGACCCTTCTAGGCAAGCTTATTTACCCACAACTAGTACTTAACAGAATCAAAACAAAAATTTTTGAAATTTCATTCACATATCAATTCAACAGCTTTGCAAATCATTCAATAGACCAAAAGCAGTAGCAAACAAAACAGTCAAAGCAAAACTATCAAAAATTGACCATCTAAATTACTTACAAAAATTACCGTCTAAATTACTTACAAATATTCATCAAAACTTACTTACAGATAAGACCCACTAAATTACTTACTAAAGCTCCCTTATTGTTTATTTCCTTGACGTCCCAACAATATCTGGATTTGGTCGCTCAATGGGTTCCTCTAAAACATTTAATACAAATACATATCACTATTGTGCACAATTATGAATTCAGTTATTCACATTAATGTATACTGAATATGCATGATGCATGTTCATGACAAATTTTGAGTTTCTTATCCTTAATCTTGTCACATAATTAATCACGTGAAACCATACTCAATTCCTTAATTCAGATTTATTTCACAACCAACTTTCGGGTCCACTTTGCTCAATTATTCTCATAAGGAAGATGAGGTAATTCGGTAATACTTCTTTCTAGAAAGTTGTCCCTCTTTGTCTTATATTTCCAATTGTACTTAGTTCATCCAATTTGGGTCAGTATACTAAAAGTTATTCCCATAAGATTTCAGACTGTTCTTAAGCTTCAACAGAATTCTTATCTTAATTTCCAATCATATTCTGAAATTCTTAGAGGCAGAATTAGAATTCCAGCACTTTAGGCAATTTGTAGCCTTATGACTCTAGTTTAATTCAAAACAAGAATCACTCCATTTGAAAATCCACAGATCCATATATAAGTAAATTACCTAACTATGTTCAGCAAAAACATCCCAGTTATATACTTTAGTACAGTCACAATTTCATCTCAAATTCCTTAACCAATTCAATTCATAAAAATAGAAAAGTAATGTATATGAGGGATAATGGGGTATTAATTCTGAGGATAGTGATGCTGATGATTTCTCACGTGATAGTGCTTGTGATGATGATGATGAATGTGTGGAAAGAGCTGTCACAGGAGAAGCATTTGTAGTTAGGAGAGTGTTAAGTGCTAGAGTTAAAGATGAGATTCTAGATCAGAGGGAGAACCTATTCTATTTAAGGTGTTTAGTGGGTGGAAAGGTGTGTAACTTGATCATAAATGGAAGTAGTTGTACCAATGGGGCTAGTCGAACTATGGTGGAGATATAGGAAACATCCAGAGCCATATAACGTACAGTGGTTTAATGATAGTGCAGATGTGAAGGTGACTAAACAGGTACTGATGCCATTTTTTGTAGGGACATATGAGGATGAGATGTTGTGTGATGTGATACCCATAGAGGCAGGACATTTGCTATTGGGGAGGCCTTGGCAATTTGGCAAAAGGGTCGCACATGATGGGTATCCCAATAGATACTCCTTTAAGTTTAAGGGTAGGAACTTCATTCTACTACCTTTATCATCTCGTGAATTGTACCTGGACCAGATCAAATAAAGTAAAAGTGAGGAGAGTTCAGGTAGTGAGAACAAAAAAAGTGAAGAGAGAAAAGAAACCCAAAAGAAAAATGAGTTTGGCCCAATGGTGAGTATCTGCACAGGTCAGGAAAAGAAAGTAAGATGTGCAGGAGAGAAGAGCTCAGAAAGGGAAAAGAAGAGAGAAAAGTGAGCCTGTTTGTTAAGAGGAAAGACTTGAGGAGAGTAACTAAAGAAAATAACACTAGTAGTGATGAGATATAGAGAGTGTTTAGTTTCTGACACTAACTCTCTTTAAGCTTTGCTTAGTATTTTTGCTTTGGATCATAGGGGTAGTTCGTTCCAGATGTTGGAGAAGATAAATGACAACGCCTATAAAATTAACCTGGTAGGTGAGTATTGTGTTTCTGCAATTTTTAATATTACTGATCTTTCTCCTTTTGATATGGATTTAGATTCGAGGACGAATCTTCTTAAGGAAGGAGTGACCGATGTGAGCAGGAGCAAGGGTCACTATAGAGTGGCATGTGTGATGGGGGCGAGCTTGTCATTCCAGTTGGACCTATGTCCAAAGCTAGAACCGAGAGACTCAAGGAGGCTTTCTATGCGCGTGTGGGCCAATTTGTGGAGAGAATGGCGAGCTCCAAGCCTATTGGAGGAGAGTTTAATAGAATTAAGCCAAACTGATCCATTTAACTCAAATATTTAGATCGGATATACTTGGAACTTGAAGATACGAAGACTTAGGCTATTTTAATGCTTCATCACTGAAGCCCAAAAGCATATGGATCCAGTAGTAGCACAACACATCAGACTTATTTATTTAGTTATTGAATTTTGTTTTATTTTGAGCTTCCATGTATTTTAGCCCAGCCTTTTATTATTTAACCTAGCTATAAATATGTGTCTTTAGGTCAAATTTTTGTAACTTTTAGATCAGAATTGCTGGAGTGCCGTCGGCTTCCTTAGGGAGAAACATTATTCTCTTGTTCTCGTTAACTTTCGAACCATCTTTTACTTATCAATTTTTTTTCTAATTATGGCGTGTCTATTGTTCGTTTCTCTTGGTTTTATTTTGATAATCGGGATTATTTGGCACAAGTTTCCAAGAGGTGTCGTAGAAATTAGACCTTACGTATCATTATTTTCTTGATTGTTGAATTCAAAATTTCCATCCTTCTTAATTCCTCAAAGTCGAGAACACACCAAACAAAGACACTCATCAAAAACACCATCAAATCAACATCAATCCTTTCGCGGTGCGCATTAGTTTGGGCTGTCACCACGTTTAAAGGACAACTTGGCTCTTTGTTGCTTGGTTCTGTCTCCTTGTTCTTATCTCTGAATATATTACCATTTACCTTCCACTACTGAGTAGTATATCCAGTTCATTACTTTATGGTTCTTGGTCTCATTACTAATTAAATGATCCAACGATCCAAATAAATCGCACTCACATTCATCAATCTGGAAAGTTACATCATGTTTGAATGCTTTGTAGTATTTACCAGGCTATGATCGATTTGGAATATCCAAAATAAGGATCTGAAGATGCAGCAGAGTAACACTGCAACATCTTCTACAAGGGAAAAGTATGAGTCAGTTGCTATGAATCTGATGAATTCCGGTTCTGTTTAATCAAATGTATTGAATAAAGAACGATTCCATCTTTCATTAACATCAAAGATGACTCAGAAATAACTCAAAAAGTTACAAATAATACAGCTTGTGAATTGCTTCCATCAACTCTGTTTTATACTTTTAGAATGGCTAATCTCCAACAGTAAAAGAACTTCACACAGATGTTTTTATAGCCCAAAACAATTCTTGAAGGGAACATGTTGCTTTTGATTCAACAGAAACTAAATTACCTAACCTTACTTGCAATGCTGACAATAAACCAATGATATTCTCTGGCTTTAAAGAATGAGAAGTAGAGGAGGGTTTTGGAGAGGCCAACCTTAAATCAGATGGCAACTGAACTTTGTTCTTCAGCAGCTGGTGGTTCGAGTGGTCTCACAGAACGAGGAAGCATAAACTCGGCAAATATCGGATAGTGCGAGGAAGGATAACATCCATCTTTGTTATCTTTCACGATTTCACAAAGGACAGGAATCAAAGATCTACCTCTGAAAAGAATCCAGTCTACATGAAGATCCTGAGTTTGACGGTCCCAACAAAGGCAAAGCGCTCTAAGAATCAACTTGAGGAACTCAAGGGCACCTTGCTTGTCACCTGAGAAAATGAGTCCGTATTCATAAGGACATAATCATAAGATCACAATAAACTGAAGGATCAATCTAAGGTGGTGAAACAATACCTTTATATCCATGATAAGTTCGTACCAGAGAAGCGTTTTTCCTCACCCAAGCATTAGGCCATGCATCTCTCATATCTCCCACAACACCATGCTCTCTATGAGGAACAACATTTGGATAAAGGCAATAAGCTGTTAGAAACAACATTTACAACATAATGGAGCATGAACTCTCTGTACCATAAGTACCTTGATCTCCCTAGAAGAAAACGCCCAGTAATTGATTCCTTTTGTGTGTTAAATCCTCCACAGTACACAACCGACAAGCTGGGAAGTAAGGATGCAATGTGCTGCCATGTTAGTAAAGCACTTCGTCTACGGGCACGGGGACTAAACTCGTCCATGTTTGTATTCACTACTTGAAATGAGAACCCTGGAGGCTCAACACCTTTTAGTTGAAACGTGTGGACATCATGTCAAAGAAACACTCTCCACAGGGATGAATAAGGAACAAGAAATAATATATACAAGTGAAACCAAATCCACTGAATGAAAATTTTAATGTCGATCAATGGTAGTGGGAAGGATATCGCCCATGTTGCGATACATGGAACTGCAGCACCCCATGATGTGCTTCCTGGGACGGAAGGTGACTCAGATAACCAAAAAGTTCCACCCTCTAGAAGCTCTACCTTCAACAAAAATGAAAAGTACATCAATACATATGATTAAACAAAATTGGAACTTCTATCAGATTCATGGCAACTGATTCATACTTTTTCCTTGTCGTAGAAGATGTTGCAGTGTTCATCTGAAGCATCTTCAGATCCCTTTCTTGATACTCCAAATTGATCATAGCCTGACAAATACCATAAAGCATCCAAACATGATATCATTTTCCAGATTGATGAATATAAGTGTCATGTATTTGGATAATCTAATTAGTGATGAAACAGAGAATTGTAAAGTAATGAACTAGATATACTAATCAGTAGCAGAAGCCAAATGATAACGTTCAGAGATCAGAAAACTTCTACCTGGCAATCCCTGCTGAAGATAGTCCAACTGTGATTTCACTCCTGACATTAACAAAATCGAAAGCAGGGATAATAGTTAGAAATCGTAAGAAAAAATGACCAAACTATCGACGAAACCATACCAAAACGATTCAGGAAAAACTAAACGAAGAAGAAGCACACAAGAGATATAACCAAGCGACAAAGAACCAACTTGCCAGTAAAACTTTGTGATAGCCGAACTAACTAAAACCCAACTCCAAAACACCAACTAAAAGAGACCCAGATCAACCATTTCAAGCTAAACACAAGATCACAACCACAACACCTAGCAGAAGTCGACAGACAAACCTTGTTGGGTGCAAAGAATCATAGGACAGTAACTAGTGATCACCCTAATACACAAATCCCTCCTCTTATCCCACGCACTGGGGCTATCCTCTGGCTGTTCTTCGCCAAGATTAAAAGTCATAACAGTCAAAGAAACAGTCATTCTCAGACCTCTTTTTTTTTTTCCCCTCCCTCTCTGTTTCTTCAAGCTATTCCATGAGCAAAAGAAATGCTCAAAAGCCAACAACTTTCGGTACAACTACTCACCAAATCGCGTAAAGATGATGGAAACAGATTGACTGTTGATAAGTCAAGACTTGGATAGGTGCTTAGGTGTAGAAACGTTGAAAAGTGAGGAGCTTGAAGCGAAGCAGAGGGAACAGAGCGAAGAAAAGACGCGTCCAATAATATCGAAAGAGAGTGTGAAACCGTTTAAAATAGAATACGACATCGACAAGTCGAAGCACGTGATTTCCAAATGTTATGTGCCAAGGTTTTATTATATTATTTATAATATAATTAAACCCAATGATATAAGTACCGCTCCGGCCGGTACGTACCGGCTGAAAAACGGAATCGGTACTAATGTTAAAATACCGGTGGAAAATTTCGGTGGGTACCGGCCGGTACGTACCGGCTGAAAAACGGAATCGGTACTAATGAAACCGAAGTTTGCATCGTGAACAAAACAAGTCCATTTTCGGATCTCGTGGGCCACAAGCGGGCAGCCGGGAGAAGGCTTTTATGTCAACGTCTACGTGACTACAAAACGGTTCCTCTCTCGCCTAAACAAAGCACATAAACACATTTTCATATTCCCATGATTTTTCTTCTTTTCATTAATCAAAATGTCATGATTCACTTCATTGGCATAACAGTCATCTCAAAATGTCAAGCAATTATCAATGCCTAACATGACATAACCACAATTTAATTTAATCAAAATGTCGTACATCTTGCAATGTACGACATAACATATAACACATGATAATGCAAGTTCCACAACATCGCAATTTACAATTTAAACATTCAAGCGTACGTACACACAAAGAAATATAACAATTTCAAATCAATCAAACCATCATTCAAAATAATAAAACTAATCATTGTAACCATTTTTCAAATCATTTTCAAAACCTTTTTCTTTTCTTGATTTTTCGAAAACATACACAATAAATTTTCAAAACATTTTTCTTCTTGATTTTTCGAAAACTCACAATTAGCTTATAATTCAAATTATAAACATATTACCCACCTCATATCCATGCTTAGGACCTGTTCCCAACTTCAAATATCCAAAGCCTTTCTTCTTTCCTCCAATTGAAAATTCCCTAAACCAAATTCAACATCATAAAAATCACAATCACTCAAATTAAGTTTAGAAAACACAAATCCCTCATATATTCAAGCTATCTAAAGCAAGAATTTCTAAAATCCCCAAATCAAAAAATTTAACATAAACCCTAATTCACAATAATCCAAAATTGAACATCACAAAGGGCATAAATATCACAATTAACTATAGAAACCCCAAAAGCCCATTGAAAAACAACTATCTTCTTCTTCCTCCAACCGTTTATCTCTCTAGGATTTTTCCCACCTCAACATAATACAACTTATTTCCTTCTCCTAAAGCAAAACAAAGTTGGAAACTAACCTTGGAAGCTTGAATCTTCTCTTCTTTTCTTCTTCTTTCCTTCTTCTCTTCTTTTCTCTCACGGTTCTCTTCTCTTCTCTCTCACCGACGCACTTCTCCTTTTTTTTCGCTCTTCTCTTTCTTTTCTCCTTTTCTTTTTTTCTTCAGTTTCGTGTCTCTCATCCTTTAAAACCGACAGCTCTTTTCTCTACACGGCCCGTGTAAATTCACACGGGCAGACTGTGTAACCTTCGAAAGAATTTACGTCCCTGCGTCCAGATTTACACGGCCCGTGTAAATTCACACGGTCAGACCGTATAACCTTCGGGTGAAAAATGGACTAAGCACTAGATTCACATGGCCCGTGTGAATTCACACGGTTAGGCCGTGTAACCTTCGGGTGTAACAAATTTTTCACCCTCCAAAACCCCTCCAAAGGGTCCTAAATCCATCCTAACTTCT
>JANVCL010000213.1:1293520-1311233 GCA_026546855.1 Erythroxylum incrassatum | reverse complement strand
TCAGAGCCTCAGGCTCAACGATTAATGCGCCCATATTGGGACAGTTTAGGCGCTCGGTCACAACACCGTAATAAATTGGAAAAGTGTCACATACGCATTTCATATGCATTTGATTGAATCTTTTTGATTGAGTGAAAGACAAAAATGCCTTATACTTATGTGATAACAATCATGTTGTACTTCTGAATGTGAACTTATGACATAACTGTGATATGCTTGAGTATTGCATGAATTGAGTGAACGATCGTTGATGGTTACCTCACTGAGTTCGCAAAACTCACCAAAATTGCAACGTTGTCTTTTTAGGACCGAGAGTAGACTCTTAGCTCCAAAGGGACTTTTCCTGCTGTGTAGATCGTGTTGGCAAGAGAAGTCATGGCTCACAGGTCGGTCAGCTGAGACTTTTGGGATGACCTAGTTAGGACTAATGTATTGTCCTTGTTATATAATAGTTTGTACTAGGTTTTTGGAGTGATGTACAAACAGTGAAAACTGACAGATGTATAAACTTTTGGTTTCTATCAAAAGAAATGAGAAAACAAATTATGGTTTCAAAAGTTTATGATTTATATACTGATGCTTTATTATGATGCCATGTGAAGTGTTGCAGTAGTTGTTCGTAGCTCACCCTTATTGTAGGATATGTACCGGGATGACCTATGAGCGTCCTGGTATATACCCTGCGGTAAGGAGGCGCTACACATGACATACAAATTTTAAAATTAAAAAATTGCTTGAAATTTTATATATTACGAGCAATGATTAAAAAACCTAAGATTGATTTAATTGTAAAATTTTTAATTCATTCAATTTTTTGGTTCAGTTTTTAATTTTTTATTCGATTTACTTTAATAACTCTTGCTGTTAAAACTAGTAAATTTATTAATTAACCAGTCAATTTTTATAAATTAATAAATTCTTATAAACTAAAATAAATCAATTAATTTTTATTTAATAATCTCTTTTTAATTGAATTTAAAAATTCTTTGTAGGAAAAAACAATCTTTTTCATTCATATCTCAAATTATCTAATTTTATTCAATATATATTTCAAATTATTTAATTTTATTTAATCTATTCGATTGAATCTTTGAAACCTTAAACTTTTTTTTATCTGTCTAACTTCCGATCTTGTTGTTTCAAACGTCAATTACAAGAACATAAAATTTAGGGCAATTCATATTCTCTTAATTAAAATGTTGAAACTAATTTTTTAATGTAAAAATTTATAAATTTCCAATAAGAAGTTCTAACTTATTTTAATCTTAAAAAATAATTAACTAAGAGTAAAATATGTATAGATTTGTAAATATTTTTTAAAGCACTTTATTACTTTATTTTAAATTGTTAAGATATCAAATAATTTATTTAAAATATATAATTTAGAAATTATTACATACTTCTTATACTTTATTTTAGACGGCTCTAATATTAAATATTATTATAAAGACATAAATATATTTTATTAAAATAAATTAAATTGAAAGTGGAAGAATATAAGATAAAAAGAGGATGCTCATATCACTAATAAAGGGTAATAATTCGAATATACTTATGGTTGCAAGATTATTTTAAATAAAAATATTTTAAAACAATTATTCCTCATTTTTCAACTTTTTTAATGTTATCCAAATCTTAAAATAATCATATTTAATTCCTTTCCCTGTTTTTAATCGACTTTATTTATAATTATTTCTCGCTTTATCAAATTATCAAATTATCTGGCCTATCCTTATCCTTTTGCCGTTTATTAGGAGCCACACATTTCATTTATTTATCATGGGCTTGACTTTAGGCATATGGAATAGAAGATCTTACATTAAATTTTTTATTTAAGATAGTTAATCAATTCTAACTATGTTCTATTAAATCTCATCTATATATTTATGCGAGTTTACATAAATATGTGAATAAGATTTAATAGATCAATATAAAAATACCGTAACCGAAATAGGAAATCTAATTTTTCCTGAAAAGAATATATATTTTTTAATTTGTCAACAATTATATGATATGATTACCTCAATATTTATCATTGATGACCACTGTCTAATGATGTAAGTCTCTTTAAGTTATGAAGAAGAACAAATGAGAAAAGCATCAGCTTTTTAGGCATGGCTTCTAAGTTCTTAAGCATGATGATGGTGCTGACATTTGAGACTCACTACACTCATTACTTCAACCAATTGGTGGCATTGGAAAGATCAATTTCGCTTTCATTCACATGGTATCCAAAGTTTATTATAGCAAACTTAGACCAATTATCAAATTAAAAGTCTTACTGGTTATCGGTGTAGCGTTATAATTATGCAATAATTATATTTAATTATATATAATATTAAAATATTAAAATATACAAAAATAAAATAAATAAATATTTTATTGAACCAATGGTTGGACCGGACCGGTTCGACCGGTTCTCAATGGTTCAATTGAGAACCGATTTTTAAGGGTGAACCGGACCGGATAGTCAACCGGTCATCGGTCGAACCGGTCGGACTAACTGGTTCAGTCCGGTCCGATTTTTAAAACAGAGAAATTAACCTAATTTGAAGTTAACCAATTTGACATCAATTAATCAAAATTTAGGTCAAATTTGAAGTTTTTTAAAACATTTCTAATTATAGACTCCAAAACTCAATTTTTAAATGAAAATAACATTATTTTTATTTTTAAAATTTTAAAAAATATTTAATCGAATTTAGTCTGAATTGTCTAAATACGATCAAGCTCGAAATCAAGTTGGGAGCTAGCTTGACCCAGACTTCAATCCGACCCAATCCATTGTCAAACCTTTAAAACTAACAAGTAAAATTTATTTTGATTAGGGTTGAGATCAATTTCAATTAAAAAATAAAATTTAAGTTTTTTCAACCTAATTTAAAAACACAAAAATGGAATTATTCTATTGAATATGACAGCTCAAAATGTACCTTAAAAATGTAGTTTTTTTTTGTTTAACTAAAATTTGATTGAATTTGAAATTTTTAACATATTCAATCAAATTATTTGTAAATAAGAAATAAAATATCAATCTAATCTAATTCATTATCATTCTTAATTTAGAACCTAAAATTAAGGATAATATATTTGTATTCCAAGTTTAAGTTCAAAAATTATGTGAAATTATTTGATTTAGAATAACAAAAATACATCATTTCAATTGAAAAATTAATTTAAAAAGTATTTAAACTTTGGATCGGTTTGGATCGAGCAGCCATATCTACATCCAATTTGGAGCTCAAAATTTTAAAAAATCAAATTCGACTTTAAACTCGATCAACTTAATTCAAATCAATGCTGCCTAAAACAAAAAGATATATACATGTAATTTTTCTAAATTTTACTAATCTAGGAGTTCCAATGGAAAGAGTCTTCATTTATTTATGTGGTATAACAATGTCATGTAACTGAATAGCATCAGCCCCTAATGTTAAAGGGAAATAAAAATGAAAAATAACATGCCATGTACTATTAATTTATTTTAACGATCTTATATTAAATCTTATTCATACATTTATGTAAGAGATTATATAAATGTGTGGATAAAATTTAATAAAATATGATAGGAATATCATAAACGGAATAGAGGATCTAATTTTAGCAGATGGGCACAGCTAGAACATGACAATGGAAGATGATCAGGTAAGCTTTCTTTTTCTTATTAAGAACTGTCTGATAAATCTCTGTTCCTGATTCATCACAAGTTTCTAAGAAACAAGAAGAGTCCAAATGATACTTCACAACCTGACCAATCACCGTACTCTACACAGCACCAATCCCTACCATAAAACCAAAAGATCTGCAGAAGTTACTATCATGGCTACAAATGTTCTTGGACACAATTTCCTGTGCATGTCTTAACACCAAACACATGTCTTCATTGTTAAGGTAGGAATCCAAGAACCCATTTATGTTCTGACACACGTCCATCTCCATTTTAAAGGCATTTTCATTTTAGCACCAGCAACCGTAGGACCACCATGTCAGTGACCGTTCAACCTGCCCATTAGAGTACGCACGGGTGTTCATCATGCAAAGGCACCGTTAGTTAGTTGCTTACAGCAATAAAACAGTTCGTTACTTTTCATCTGTCACTTGTGAGCAGAAATCAGAAAGTGTAAATCTCGAGCAGAGGAGAAAAGCTCAAGTTCGAATACTCTACCCGAGGAAGAGAATGAGTCGGAGCAATATTCAATCTCAATCCACTCGAATGGAATCAGTTTTATCAACTCTAAATGGAATTGAAAGCTCTTAGGTTCTAGTTCCAGTACATTGCTGATGAATCTAACAGATGGCAATGAGCCAGAATCAGTTTTATCAACCTTGAGAGAGTTGAAAGCTCTAGTTTCAGTACATTGTTGATGAATCCAAGAGATGGTAATGAGACCGACCAATTTGCACGACCCAAACTGTAAAGAAGTTTGGCCAAATTCTAGACTGAGACTAAAATAATGTTAATCAACTCAAACCGAACTGAATTTACCAAAGCTCGTAAGCTCTATTTCCAGTACATTGCTGATGCAAGAAGTTGAAAGGTTTTGAAAAGCTGCTAACTTTCCATGAAATGATTACTAAAAAGACATGGAAGAAAAAGTTATGATAACTTCTAACCATAAGCTCTCCTGTTGGCTGTTATACAAACAGAAAGAGGCTGGAAGCCAGACTTTTCAAGGAATAATATACAATCTCCTTCTTCACTACCTGGACTGGAAAGGGGGGAAAAAACTTGATAACGCGTTAATAAAACAAAGGGATGCTCTTCATTTCAGTTTGCTCATCATTAATGAGTGATTGGCTCAATATCTTTTAAAAGTCCAACTATTTGTTGCATGCTTGGTCGCTTTGTTGGAAGATCAGCTGTACACAGATATCCAATCTTGAGGGCCTCTTCCATTTCGTATTCTGATCCTGTATCACGTATCTTTGGATCAATAGCTCTCGAACTTTGGTTCCTTCTAACCAGTCCTCTAACCCATCCAACCAAAGTTGTTTCTTGTTGGTCAGGATAATCATCTTCAATTGGTTTTTTCCCTGTAATGAGTTCAAACAGAACAACTCCAAAGCAATATACATCAGACTTTGTGGTCAAGCAGTCATTATCTGGATCAGAAAACTCTGGAGGGACGTAACCAGGCGAGTCGCGAGCAATCTCTTCATCTAAGCCATTCCCAAACACCTTGACCAGTCCAGAATCAGATAACCTTGGCTCCAAGTTATAGTCCAGATAAACACTACTAGCTTTCACATCCCTGTGTATAATTGGTGGTGAGCAGCCATGATGAAGGAATGCCAAAGCACGAGCCGTGCCAAGAGCGATCTTGTGGCGAAATCTCCATGTTAATAGACCTTCAGAGCCAACATTCGCAGATCCTTGATTGCCATTTTCTTCCCACGTATCAGTGCTCCAATCTTCAGTTGCTTGAACCCCAAGTGGTAAATCATGGAGCAAGTTTTGCAAGTTCCCATTCTCCATGTACTCGTAGATAGCAATTCTTTGATCCCCAGCTAAACAGTATCCTGTCAACGGAACAAGATTTGGGTGCTTAATTCGACCGAGATACTCCAGCTCCCTTGCTACTCCTTGATCAGTCAATGTGGATCCATGGACCAAAACCTTTACAGCTACATGAATCCCACCAGGAAGAAATCCCCTGTAAACTGGCCCGAATTTCCCTTCAGCTAAAAGGGTTCCTCTATCAAAATTAGAAGTTGCAGATAAGACGTCAGCAAATGTGCTATTCAGCAATGGCTTCTCGAAGATCACCACAGGGACTGATGTTGCATGCTTAACATCAGCAACCCATGTTGTAGAATCCGTTTGGAACGAGAAGGAGCCTGAGATATGCTGTTCTTCCGTAAATGAAATTTGCTTCACTTCCCACCTTCTGGACTTCCTTCTGAAACGAAAAGCTAGAAACAGTAGACCAATCAGCAAGCAGACCATTGACATTGTTAGCAACAAGGCCAGCTTCAGTCCTTTGTGGTTGGTAGATTTTCTTTTGAATGGATTTGCAGCAATTGGACAGCTGTTTGTTGATCCAGAAAACAGTGATTGGAGGGTTTCAGGGGTGAACCTTGAAGCACAAAGGGTAAGGTTGTTGTAGGAAAAGTTGAATCTTTCCATCCGGGGAAGTTTCTCTACAAGAGAATCTGGGATTTCTCCACTTAAATTATTATGTGAAACATCAAGAACCCGCAGGCTTTTGCCACCTAATACAGGGATTTGGCCAATAAGATGGTTCTCAGAGAGATCAAGTGTATGCAAATCAGTCAATTGATCTAACTCACCAGGAATATTACCAGTGAGATTGGTTTTTGACATGTTAAGATACTCTAAACTCTTAAGCATATATGTGGGAGGAAATTCGTGGCTAACAAATCTGTTAAACGCAAGGTTAAGGTACTTGAGATTCTGGAGATTAAAAAGACTCAACATTTCCCCACTTACTTGGTTCTCTGAGACGTCTAGATGTACCAAACTGGACCAATTCTCGCTAGAATTGAAATGTACCTGAGAAATGTCACCATGAAATTGGTTCCTACTTATGTCCACCACCTCTAAATGTTCTTGAAACACTCCCATTATTGAACCTTGAAACGAATTCCCAGATATATTGAGGCTGGTGATGGAGTTCATCTGTGAGAAATCTGAGCTTTGACCAGAAATCTCATTTCCTGCAAGGTTTAAGCTTTTAAGTTTGGGAAATGCAGCTCCAAAACCAAGTGGTAAAGACCCACTAAGCTTGTTTCCTGAAAGATCCATGAAAGACAAAGACTTGCAATTCGTAACTCCTAATGGTATGCTTCCCTCGAACCGGTTTCGATCGAGTTTAAGAAAGCTCAAGTTAGCCAGAGAACTGATAGTCGGCGGGATTTCGCCAGTGAAAAGGTTGCCTGATAGATCAAGCGTTTCGAGCAAACCGAAATTGCCAATGTTGTTGGAGAGAGACCCAGAAATCAGGTTCGAAGAGAGGTCGAGGACCTTGAGAGAGCCTAAGCTCCATAAATCTGAGGACAAGGCTGCTATTTTATTGTCTCCAAGATTCAAAGATTGAAGCTTGCTCAGTTTACCAATGGTGTTATCAGGAATTTTACCAGAGAGGCCTAGACCAGAAGCCACTAACTCAATGACATGTTCTTTGTTGGCATCACATGTCACTCCTCGCCATGAACAAACTGGACCATCAAAGTCGTTGAGTGCACTAAAGACTGAAACCATGTTCTTGAAAAACTCGGACAAGAAGAAACCATCTGTGTTGGGTTGTTGAGAAGCTAAAGATTGGTTGAAGAACAGAGCAAGAACCATAATAAAGCAAAGGAGCCTCAAACCCATTATCTCTTGGAACCAAACAAGAATAGGTAAAAACAAAGAACTATTGAATCAAAACCCCACAAATACGTCAAAACCTTCCTGGGTCCATCTCATGCAACTCCATGTTCACACCACCTTGAACTGTGATGCTGTAGTATTGACCAGGAAGGACCAAGACTTTTGAGGCCAAAAACACCAAAAAATGGAGGATTGGAGGAGTGTAAAAGTTTTGGTATTCCAAAACAGAAGAATGTTAAACAGTCTTTTGTCGGGATTTGCAGATTAGAAGAAGCCAGCAGCCAAACTAAAGCAGCACCTTTGTCTACTGCTCAGAACATGACTTTCTGCTATACTTTTCTAACATAACACCCATAACAGCCTCCTCACTTTTTGCAATTTTTTGTCCATAAACAATAGACATGGAAGCTGTGAAGTTGGTGATGGGAACTAACCATAAAAAAGAAAAAACAGAGAACAAGACAATCTAAGAAACAGAGAAGATTCTTTGGAGTGGACAGAAGCTGAGCTTCATAAATGGAGACAGTAGGCAATAGAAAAAAACTACTTTTTCTGGCTAATGAATTTTTCAGTGTTGTTAGTTGGGGCATTCAATGTATTTTCTTCATTGACTCCTACTAATTTTCTTAATCTCCTTTCTACGTTAATGGAGCTGATGCTTCCTCTTAATGTGTTATTAACAGTAATCTAATCAAATTTTGCACTTTTTTTTTGTGCTTTACGGAGAAATGGGTCATATGATATATATATATATATATTTACCGTTATTTTTTCTTAAACCAATGATTAAAAAACTCAACTAATTGGACTGATTCAATAGTAAAAATTTTGAACCATTCAATTTTTTAATTTAATTTGCTTTAACAACTCTTATTGTTAAAATTTGATTAGTTTATTAATTTATTAGTCAAATTTTAAATTAATAAATTTCTATAAATCAATCAATTTTTATTTAACTGACCATTTAACAATCTCTTCTTTTAGTTAAATTTTAGATTCTTCGACTGATAAGTTAACTTAGTAATTGAACCAAGCTTGACCCACTAAGACTTAACAAGCATGGACAAAATGTAATTGTTTTGAAATTTATTTAAAAACTAAAATGTTAGACTCATCTAGCTGGGCCTGATTAGGACCCTATCGTGCCCGGGCCTAGGCTCCAGTCGGGTTCATTGTCATTCTTATTGATAAAAATTAATCTCTTTATCATATTTTAAATTTTTAATTATATTTAATCTTTATCTAATTTTACGATATTTTAGTACCAATTAAATCTTTTAAACCTTAAATTTCTTGCCTTATCGATTTGACTTTCGACTTTATTTTAAAAACATTAGATTTAACAACCCTGTTTAGGCTGGATTTGATTTTATATCGATGAGAATTAAATAAGAAGAAAGCTACAGATAAATGATTTTGCATTGATTGAGAATCACGAGTATCAGAGAATCAACCGATAGAGTTGTTTGTGATCTTGTCTCTCTATTTATTTTTTAGTATTCATATTCTTGCCAGCAAAGCTTATTCTTTAAGACAAAGTTCATAATTAACAGATATAGCAGTAGCGTGAAGTACAGTAGAGACAGAACTGTCATATGATTTTAGTAATATGTTGCAAAGTTGACAGAATTTGTGGCTTGTTACATCTACCAATTTAAAAGTAAGTTTTATATTCAAGTAGTATTTAAAGAATTTTTCATTATTTTGATCATCTAAATTGTAAACAGTCAAATGTATAAATATCTTAATGCAATAGGAAGAGCTTGTGATGGATGCAGCAACAATAGCTACCTTAATCTATGTTTCAGAATGTTTGTGTAGTTAAAGGGTATAGTCATATGACCCTGAGATCTTTCAACATCAGATAATGTTCCATCTACAACCATACTCCACAAAATGGATTTGGGGGCCAAACCTGACTGGATATTAGTTATTGACCTTCTCCAATGGTCCTGAATCCAAGTCTTTTTGAGGCTAAACCTGCTGGATATTAATTGCAAATGTTCTGCCGACAAACTAAATCAACAAATGCATGATACGAGGGCCATTCTTCAACTTTTAGTTAAGATATGTTCATGATAAATCTCAAGTCCTATGGGGCTCTTGAGTTTGTCCCAGAATCAGAACCTGTTCGGAGAAGCTCATGTTTGAACTTCCTTTCATGGAGTTCAAAAGGAACCCCTTCATACTTTCCAGGAATTCCATCACTTTTCCTCTCCAACAACAGTCCAATCAAAGCCAACAAAGACTGATTAAATCACACCATGTAAATCTTCAACTGAATAAAAGTATAAAACATATAAAGGACCAAATTCTCTGCTCTTTATATTAGGAACAATTCAGAATCCAGTTCACAAATCAACTACAGCCTCAATTCTTCTGCAAAGTGGATAAAATGGTCTAACAATTATGTAAAGACCCACAGAACAAAACAAAACTGTGACATTACAAGAATTCGAGCTAGGCTCAGGACAAAAAGAATAGATATTTCTACATACAACATAGAACATATAGAGATCATTGCCAGGCATCAAACATGTGAAAGTTCATATCCTGAATGGTTGATTTGCGGAGTTAGATAGGTTAATCTTCGCTTTCTTAAGTTGTGCTTTTTTGGTTGTGATTTCCTGGAAAGGATTTGGACCTCCAAACTGGTGCTTGAATTGTCTGACCTTCTTTCTCTTTCCCCGATCGTATTCTTCATCCCTGCATAAGATTAGGAATGCACAAGTCCGTCACAATGTTGATACAAATCACTCAAAACTGATCCATCCTTTTAAATGATCATACTCTTTTCATGTTATGTATGAAAAGCTTTACAGAAACATTTTGCCCATGAGTGAACCTTATATCACAAAAGCTTTGGGAGAGCAAAGAATTGCGGATGATTATAACCAAAAGATAAAATCCTAACAAGCAGACAGGCAACGAGCTAAATTCTCCCAAGTCATGAGAAGCCAACTGATGGACAATGTGATCAATTAGCCATGATATAATAAGATTGAAAATGCCGGCTAAGGCTAGAACATTTTATACTAAGTTTCAATAGAAGACAAGCTTATAGCTCCCTTAACAAATCAAGTCCTACCACTCATCTTAAGATACAATTATAAAAAGGGAAAAGAGCTTACCACTCATCCGGCACATAGCCAGTGCTGAAATTTTGTGCAACATTAGATTCTAATATAACAGATGAAGGCAATTCAATACCATCCCAGCATGCAACTGTTAGAAAGGAAGACAAAGAAAAATGATTAGCAATGTGAAACTGAAGAATAACAAATGTTGACCAAGGTATTCATTTTGAAACAACAAACAGCAGCTAAGTGAAAAAGACAAAGCTACACAAATGACCAGGGTAGACAGATGGCATTACCAGTTCGCTCTTGCACATCTCGAGTAGGTATACTTCCTTCCGATGAGACATCTCTGCTGCAATTTTTAGCACAATCCAGTTTGTTTGCATCCTGCTGACTTGGTACAAAATTTGAGATAGAAATATTTTGTTGCTTATTTGTTGCCAGAACAGCACCATTGTCACTATTTCTTGCTGTTACTTCTCCGATAGTGATATCTGTAAGGGAGTCATCACCAACCTTTTGTACAACAGTTGCTTGTTTAAGATCAGATGCATGACCCTTTCTCTGAGTGTCCTCTGAAGGTGACATGCTCAATGTCGAGGATTTCTGGGATGTAGATGGCCCTGCCTCTGAAGAAACACAATTATTATCCAACAACTGTTCTTTAAGAAGATTCTGAGTATCTAAAGAATATTTTTTGCTCCTCTTATGTTTCTTCTTCTTCTGTAGTCCCAAGGATGCCCTAAAGAAATTTAAACCAAAATGGATTCTTGAGATTTGACACTTCTTAAACTTTCGTTTAAATTTTCTACAAACAGTTCCATCAGAAGCTTTTCCATGTAAGCATAAATTTGACACAACTAAAGCCGTTGATGATTCCATTGGCTCATGTGCACTTCCTTGATTAGAATTATCAACCTGATCACTTGGAGCATTCCCAGCAGCTCTGTCATTGGCGGGACGACCACCCTAAACATGGAAAATAGGCATGTTAAAACTTGGCCGACTGAATCTAATCCATAAATTTCAAGAAGAATAGGGATGTGTAATCACCTCACTCCTTTCATTAATTCTTTTACATGGAAATATTACAGAATCTGTTTTATTCAATATTGGAACATTGGATTCCTGACATACAGCTGCCTTTGGGGCCTTGACTGCTTTTTTACCACATAAATCTCCGGGTGTAACTTCACTTGGAGCACCACCATCTAGGATAGAATTAATCTGAATATATAACATATCCAGAAGTTAGAAATCAAAAATAAAAAGGGGTGTCATTGCTCATTACACCATTAAACATCTGGTTACCTTTTGTGGGGTCTCCCTATGGTCACTGGCTTTTGCTCCAGTCGTTTCAGTAGCATTTTCAATTTTAGAATTGTCATTGTAATTTAGAGATGGAGTTGAAGGTGAGAAGCATTCTCCCTGCTGTGGGTTTTTGGAAGAATCCACTTTGGATGCATTATTCAGCAAACCTAAACTTGGAGTAGGTCCCACAACAACGTCTTGTTTTGAAGCTGGGCAGGCAGCCACCATGACACTGTTAGTCTGCAGGGATAGTTCCTCTTTCGAAAGGATTTTGTTTGAACTCCGAATCAATGCCTCCTTGTTATATGCAACAGGAAAGACTCCAGCATTTATTCCACTATTGGAACCATTATCTGCAAGTTGTTTAGAAAATTGCTTGAGAACTGAATTCACACTGTTATTGCTGACATTGTTTTTCACATTTTCTTTCTGAAAAATATCAACTGGCTTTCTTGGGGCAATGTTCTTTCTATCACGAACATAAAACAACATATAAGCCTTTTGCTCTAGAACAGTCTTCTCACTAACTTGGCGAACCTGTTCCATCAAATTATATCAAATAATCAGTAGCTTCTACAAATGAATAGCACTGAAAATTGCACTCATGCTAATTTGGGATTCTATGCATAGATTATTAAAAAAAAATTAAACGGTTTCTGACCTGATTGTCATTGAGGAGGTACCACATACCACTTGATGTGCGGACATAGCAAACATAATGGCCAGAATGCGTATTATGACCATAATGTACCAACACCCCATAAAGGCTGTACTTTAAATCTCCTTCCTGCCAAGCAGAAAGGGAAACTTAGTATCTTACACATTGTTCCAGTATCTACAGGGATGAGGATCTAATGCATTATCCCAATATCTATACTTCAAAACTCTAAGTAGCATGACCAAGCCTTCTTAAAAATGGTAATAGAGACCCACTGAGATTGCACATTGAGTAGAGATTCTCATCAGATCAACAAGACTGCTAAGAATCAAGCTGCAAAATCCACCAGAATAAGAATAATCTTTGATTATTATGAAAAATCATTTCATTCACCCAACAATGCCAACAGAAAAAATGGTTAAGTGAAGCACTGGCTGATGTAGCAATTTGCATCTTGCCCCAGCTTAATACCCTAAAAAAAAGTTCCCAAAACCTGAGGCAGTTTTTTAAAAAATTGTTCATGCAGATCATGCGAACAAGAAATTCGCAACAAAACGAGAAATCCCATAAGGTAGGCTATAACATGTAATGGAGGAGAAGGGGATGGGGAGGGGGGAGTAAAGTGTTTGCGAAAGGCCTCATTTTGTTATACTCATTGAAGAATCAGTATAAGCTTAATATGCCAAGAGAAGACATCTAATGCTAGAATTAACATAATTGAAAAAGAAGATCACTCACATAGGAACCACTAACAAATGGTTTCATGTCTAATGAACGATCAAATGAAACTTTCTTGTCAACTTTCCGCCCAGGATCATGTGCATGAAACCGCTTTAGATGGATGGTAAGCACATAAGGCGCCTTGTGAACACTAAGTCTTTTCTTAGCTCTCACTTTCTGCTTGCATTTCTGGCATTGATATTGCTTCTCACCTCCGTCTAACAGCTCTGCAGCAGTAAAGTTTCGAAGGGCAACAGGCAAAGTATCTGCCTTTACTATTTCAAGGCTCAAATCCAAAAATGGATCAAATTTGTTGGAGCAAAAGGAACATTGCTGGCATTCGACCTGAAATATTACCACGAAAAAAGATATAAATTCATGTGTAGAGAAAATAAAATTAACTTTTGGGAAATAAGTATCTCTAAAACCCAGCCAACAGAAAAGGGCCACTTTAAGGTCAATTTTCAGTAAATGAATTTCAAAGAAAAGCAAAATGTACCAAAATTAAGATTTAACATGAATCCCGCCAACTAATGACATCATTAGTCATCAAACAAGTTTACCAACATTATTCTGAAGTCCAGGTATTCAAATTGGATAGATTATAGCTAGAAAATCAGGACAAAAAGTTACCTGACTACAGAGGCGACCACCAAAGATTTTGTGTACCAAACTCTTTTCATAAGCAGCGGGGGATTCAGTGGGCACTCCAGAAGGCAAGCAGCATCTATGCATTGATTCCAATAAATTCACCATGTATTCATGTGCATCCTCCTGTCTGGCATTTCTAAAATTCCGAGATATGCCTAATATTTGGTCAAGAATAACAAATCACGAAACACAAAAACTGTAAAGAGTAATCTGCCTATCAGGACTTTGGAGTAGCTTTTAGAAGCTGCACAACTAAGGAATAACACATTTCAGAAATAACTCCATCAATAAATAGCATATTAAACAATTTACAGTTTACTCCAAGGATAAGAAAAGAAAATTTTTTAAAAGCAGTAATACAGAGTGAAACCAATATCTCAATGATTTTCAAATAATAAATCTGCCTCGTGCATATGAGAAATGACTTAAAAAATTGGGCTACAAAAGTTCTAGCTACATAATAAAGATCAGAAATAATCATGTAAAATATTAGAAGGATACATCGCAGGTTAGAGACCAGATCCTTTGGGACTAGAGACCTCCCAGTTGATTGCAATGCACGGCTAACATGCTTCTGGATCGCACACAATGCACAAAATCCAGCAACATGGCCTTCATAAATAAACCAAAAATATAATGAAACTGATCAGTATAACTGATTTACATTAAACAAAACATTGATACGTAAACGGTTAGGTAATTCTATGAATAGAATCAAAGGGAATGGAAACAAAAACAATCATATAAAATCTTCGAAAGAGGCAGAAGACACAAACATAACCATTAAAGATCTAAACACTATTATTCCCCATAAGGCATAAGCATTAATTAGGTAAATAAATGATACAAGGTAAGCATTTATAGGAACCCCCAAGGGGGAAACAAAACTTTTATTTGTCAGTGCTAAATTACATAAATCAACAAATCACTCGATAATTTTCTGAAGAGACGCTCCCTACAATGATCCTTCACAATTTTTTACAGAAATTCCTCAACCTGAAAATTGAGAGTTAACCACTGTAAAGATGTAAAGAGCCACATGCAGTATAACGGTGTCACCCTACTGAAAAAAAACGGTCTAACTATGATCCAAACTTCTCGGACATAATAACTTGTTATTTTTATTGAACTCCGCCCCCTTTTGGTAACCATTTCTATTAACTGAGTCATAATCTTGTATAAAGAACTAGTTAAAGAGTTAATTGGGGACACAAACAATCAAATACAGGAACCACAGCTCTTACACAGATGTGTGCATGCAAATATATGTGCCATCCAGCATGTCAGAATAAAGCATACTAGAGGTGGACGAAACAAAAATGAGAGATACTCACAGGAATTTTGATGCTTGCCACTTTGCAAATATGCAGCCAAGGGCTCGGTATATGTCAGGCACTGCAGCACTGAATTGAGAAAACACGTATTTCCAAGATTTTCTAAACCAGCACCCTGAAAATGCATTCACAAATTCCATAGGGAATAAACAACTGGAAAGGTTGCGTATAAGCAAGCTTCAGATATTCATAACCCAAATAGAACAATGCACTGCCAAATGACATAACCCAATCAAAGAAGCCACTAAAGTAATTGCCAACAGAAAGAATTTGATCATAAAAAACAAATGCATCGGTAGATTACTTGACAAAAAGAAAGCAATTGAAATCAAACTATTCACGGATGCAACTATCATTATATGCCTCGAAAAAGGGAAATAAACATGTAAAAGAAAATTCATATGAATAAAACCCATAATATTAAGTACCTAGAGATTACAGCAAATTCCCATTAACGTGAAAGCCCGAGTCAAATAAACAAAAGTAGCCAGAGGAATCATAATTTGAAAATGTTCAATTCAGAACTCAAATCAGCTAGCTCAGTAGGTGATCCCATACAAAATACAGCAATATAAAGAGGCAAAAGAACGTCTTATTAACTAAAACAATCGCAAAGAGTAGACAACCTTTCAATGTATAATCATGCGGGGGATAAGTTTGTAGAACAAAACTTCTGCATAGAAAAACGTCTCGATATAGAAAAAAGAAAAATCTACCAAGTCTCCACTAAAAAACAGTCTTTAAAGAAAGAACTCACGATTCTCCTGAAAGTAATACCAAAATTGAACTCAGGATCCAACCCATTTTCCACAATATCCGACACGTCCGGCTTCTTCGAACTCTGGCCAGGATTCAACTCCTGGGCCGGTCTTTTCCGACCAAAATCAGGGTTTAGAGTCTCAATCTGAAAATCATCCGATCTATTCTCGAACACAGAAAACGGCTTTCTCGCCGGCTGGAACTCTATTCTCCGCAACGAAGCAGAAACAGAAGAAGAACGTCTCATAGAGGACGATTCGTTGGCAAACTCGCCATTAGAGAGTCCGATCCTAAGCTCAGAGTTGCTACTAAGATATTCCATCTGTCCAGAAACCACCGAACCAATTCGACAAAAACAGAACCGGTTTCAAATCACTCCGTATCGAAAATGGCAATGAAAAGCCAAAAAGCCGCCGTCTTTGGATACCCTTTTGCCTGTTCTTTCTCGATAGAGAATATTAGTGGTGGAAAGAAGAAAGTGATAGACAGCGATCGCGTGTTTGATTGTATACGGCCTTCTCTCAGAAACGGGAGAAAGATGAGTGGCAGGGAAACACACTGGCTATTAAACCCTACTTGTTGCTGCATTAGGACTTTAGTCTTTAGTGTTCTTTCTCACATGAAATTAATTAATTTTATATTTTAAATAATTCCTACTTCTTGTTAAATTAGGACTTTAGTCTTGTTCATTAACTCTAACTCTATTTTTATTTGACTTATTTTCTAAATTTTTATATACTTAATATTTCAAAAAAGTAGAATATTTTATTACATAAATATACTCTTATTTTTTATTTTTCTTAAACTTTCAATGAAACTAATTAATAAATATGTATTTATTTTAAAATGTAAGATTTTTTAAAAATATTACAATAATAATAAAGTTTTACTCATGCAAAATTTAAAAATGTTCAAAAACATATAATTCTATATCAATAATTAACAAGAGTCACGCTAAAATGCGGAATTTAAAAAAGTTTAATTTTGAGAATGATATGACGGGCATTTATTTAGGGTTTACTATCATGAAAAATAAAATAGACAACAACAAAAAATTCTACTTTATCTTATTTTGATATTTATGAGATATAAAAAGACTTTTATTTTGCTTCTTTTTTTATAAAAGTTTATTCTTAACTTTATCAGAAAATAAAAAGAGTTTTTTTTCCTCCGTAGTTAAGGTAAGAGAAAATAATATAGAAATAAACAAATGAATATTGTATAAAAATAAACGTAAATTATAAAATTAAATAATGAATTGATATTTAAAAAGTATATGTAAGAATAAAAATGGTATTTATTTAATTATAGTATTTTAAAATAATTTTGAAAAGAGAAAAATAACTTTAGAAAATTAGAAAAAGTAAGTGCGACGCGTTTTAGGTGTTGACAGTTGTCGTTTCGTGCCACGTCGTATGAATCTGGTAGGGCGACGCCTGACATTCGTGGAAGATAGTTGTCACGAAGGACTTACCTTAAATAACATCTTCTAATTATTTTAATCTTTATTTTTTCACACTATTATCAACTTTCAATTAAGTTATACTAATTTTAAAAAATATTATTTAAATTATACCAAATATGGATACCAGCGGATGTAGCGTTTGAGGCTGAACCCGGTCGGGCCAATAGTCAACAGTTAAGTATGGATTGATCGGGCTATAGGCCCAATTTTAACATTTTGAGTACAAGCTCAGATTATCGTACCCAGCCCAAGACCCAATTCTTATAGCAAAAATAATATTGTTTTTTATTTTTCTATTTTAAAAAATAAAAAATAAATCTGAATCGGACTCGAGCTCGAGCTCGGGCTTGACTGCCTCAGGTCGGACCTAACATGGGACCCAACAGAAACTGTCATACTGGC
>JANVCL010000213.1:1276051-1287551 GCA_026546855.1 Erythroxylum incrassatum | reverse complement strand
GTTGGGTTAGGTGATTAATCACTCATGCTAAACCCTAATCACAATTAATTATTCCCATTATAGGCACAGACTTACTCGTGATTCATCTTATAAACTTCCCGTCAACATAATAATAATAATAATAAGTTTTAATTAAAATTAGTAAATAATACAATAAGTTCCTATCATCCTAAAAATTATTTAGATGCATTAAAATTTATAGATATTAATTAAAACGAATTTGTAAAATAATTATGTGAAATTAAAGTTTTACTTAATGGATATCTCAAAATAGTAATAAAGTAAAAAATAATACCAATAAAATCAAAATTAAATATAGATTAATTATAATCATATCAAATTCATACTATAATTTTATTTTTAACAAAATTTAATAATTAATTATACCAATCATAGATTTATAAATTTCTTTTAAACTAAGGCAAGTAAGAGTGGGACATCTAAATTAGGCATTTTGCTTTTCTCAAAGTGAGGGTGCCTTGAAAGTATGAACAGAGGGGTGTAGAAAATGGTACCATAACAAGTGTCATAATGTACCGTCCAAGCAACACTTGTCTACCGCATTCAATCATAACTAACAAAAAGTAAGGATTAAATCATTTATTCCGAACAATCAGATTTTATTTTATTCCATTAAATTTCATACACATATTGATACGTGGTTCATATAAATATGTGAATTAAATTAAGTAACATAGGATTGAAACACCCTAATACTGAATATTTGTTTAAGGTAACAAAAGCACACAGTACATTCTTACCTTGTCTTGTAATCCAAATTATGTTTTAAAATATCTAATTCATAAGAGTGTTACTTAGTACCTAAAATGTAGATCAATGACCAATTCTCTCTTATATGTTCAATACATTATACAAATTCCACAAGGTATGATGTTTTTTAGGTGCAACTATGTTGTTGGGTCCATTTGCTTAATTGCAAGGAAAAAATGATCATGTCAATGAACCAACCAATGGGTAAGGAAAGTATATAAATAGAGTGACAATAACTATTATTTATTTTTAGGAAAATACCAAACCCTAAATTGATAGCTGGTTTGTTATGTACTAAAATTTGTTATTGGCTACTTAAAAACTTAATCGAATTTAAGAATTTAAAATTGGATTGAATGTGGTTCAAATGATATTATTTTAATAGAATTTATTAAATGATGTTACTTCCAATTCATCATCTTTATATTGAAGATTTAGTATTAAGATAATGATTTTGAAAGAAAAGCAATCCAACAATTCCACATTTAACTTATTTGAATAATTAAGGATTTGAAAGCAGTCTTTCTATTAGTTAATAGTAAGGTCCTGTTTGATAATTATCTGATTGCATTAGTTGTTAGTTGATTCTATCAGCTATTAGCTTATAGCTGATTATATCAATTGATTTGACCAACGGATTGTATTAGTTGTTTGTTAGAGATATTTGGTAAAATTAATTGTTTAGTATTAACTGTTTATGTGTAAAAATAACTTATAAGAAAATGACTTAAAAAATTTATAAGAGTATGAATATTATATATCTTTGTATTTCGTTGAATATTCATATAAGAAGTTATATTTTAGAGAAGTTATATTCACCTGTACTGTTTAATCATCTGTGAAAAAATTATGAAACTCTTTCTATTTTCATTTTTGTTTAAGGTCTAATATTTTATTTCTAACCTATAATTACATAAGACAATTATAAGAACAAATATTGTTCCTAAAAGTAAATATCTAAGAACCTCAATTAAAAGGTAATATTGACTTTTGATAGTTAAAATTTTGGCTGATTGATGAAAACGCTCCTATAGGAGCATTACAGGAGCATTTTCATTTTTAGTTATTTATCATAAATCAACTATCGGATCTGCTACTCTTCAAATAGCTGTGAGGATCTACTATTCTCTAAACAACTTTTTATTTAAAGAGTCAAGCAGCTGAAGACAACCAATTAGTTATTAGTTTTCTATCAAACGAGGTTTAAAGTTATGTATTTCGTAGCTGTTTAAAGGGTCAAATAGCTGAAATCAACCAATCAATTAAAAAAATAGTTGATTAGTTATCTATCAAACGAGGCCTAAAGTTGTGTATTACTGAACCTTTTAAACTCCATACCTATTATTATTATTGTTGCTGGATAAACAATGAAAAGAACTTAGATCAACGCAAGGTTTTAAGTTTGCTTTGATGCAAAGCTTTAGGACGTCTCATTAAAGGGCCTAAAATGTCGTGTCTATTTTTTTCTTTATTGCAAATATATGAATATAAACAGCTAAGATAATATCTCACAAGGCCCTTTCCCACTCTACTCCCTTCTCTTGAGCCAAGACGGTTGACTTGACGAGGAACCAATTGAACAATTCAACAAACAGTTTCTATTACGGGGCCGCCATGATCAATCTAAACCACCATGAATCACACCCATCATTCTCACAACCACCGTTGGATCTTCACCAAATCTTTAAATGTTATAGTTTTAACGGTATGAAAACAAGGTGGGAAACAAAAGCCAAGTGGATCAGTCTTGATAATTTGGGTAGTGCTTGGTTATGTCTCTTTGTCCAATATATGTCTCTTTGTCCAATATATTTATCAGATGTCCAGTCCTGCTCTAGATTGAGAGGGGTGTGTCAAAAATCTCACATCAGATAACTATAAAGGCATTCAAAAATTTATAATAGTGTACAAATCTTCCCCCTTTTAAGCTCACTGAAAATGAGTTAGACACTTTCTAACATTTGTTTGTTATAAAGTTCGAACAATGGCTGGTCCATCGAGAATGCAATACCGGTGAGAAGAGAGAGAAAAACGTGAAGAAAGAAATGTTAAAAGAGATAGAGAGAAGGAGAAATATCAAAGTTGATGTTTTTGAAATCTAAAAGCTCCGATTCCCTGTTTGGTTCGAACCAAAATCTTGTGAAATTCAAAACCCATTTCCGAAAATCTAGTCCCCTCAATACCCAGATTTCAAAATTCAGTCTGTTGTCCAAATTCGTCGTAGTTTGATCGATGTCCCCTGTTTCTGCTCTGTTTTAGTCTCGCCCGTATCTGCAGAACTTGTTTTAAACTCAAAAAAAGCAGGCCTTTTATTTCACGTTCTTGTGGATTTCTTGTGTTTTGGCTGTATTGATCCTTTTTAACATCTTCTTCGTTTGTTTTGTGCCTGGATTTTGAACCTTAATATGTTCTAAAGAAACACAATCCCGCAATCTCCTCCAACTATATAGGACGTTCACTGTTTTTTCTTGTTGTCCTGAATTTTGTGTCTAGACTTTCAATGAAAAATTCACTTTTCCCTTGTTTTTCTCCATAGACCCTCAATCTATTACATTTTCTGCTTCGTCCGTTCTTGAATCTCCTAAACCTTTCAAATTCTCCATAAATCGGGCCATGAAAGTCCCCAAAGACAGAATTAGGTTCAACGTAGGAGGCAGAATCTTCGAAACAACCTCCACAACCTTAGCCCATGCTGGTCGGAACTCCTTTTTCGGTGCGTTGTTTGACGATAATTGGAACTTCAAACAACCCCATAACGACTCCAACCCGAACGATGAATTCTTCATTGATCGAAACTCAGACTGTTTCAGTGTCCTCCTCGATCTTCTACGCACCGGCGACTTCCACATCCCTCCTCACGTCCCTGAAAGACTCCTCTACAGAGAGGCCTCATTTTACGGTCTATTGGACCATGTGAGATCAGCGAAATGGGGTCCATTTGACGGCAATAGACTTCGCCATGGCAGGTCCGTTACGGGCCGAGCACCAGGAGATGGGACAGCAATTCGTGCAGGCCCTGATGGTGGGTGTTGTGTAGCACATGGTAGTATGGTTCATGTTTATGATTGTATGATGGAAGAGCACCCACCAATCAATCTTGATTACCAAAGAGTGAACGATGCAGCTTGGCTTGATTCTGAGAATGTGCTTGTAAGTGCTTGTGAGAGATTGGGGCGTGGAGATGGAGGAATGGGGTTGTTTAACAGGAGCACAGGTGAGTTGAGGCATAAGTTTCAGGTTTGGCATGAGAATCAAGCTAAGAGCTTCACTGCTGGGGCGTTGAGTACAACTTGTGATAATAGAATCTTTAGCAGCTGTAAGGGAAGGAGTAATGAGTATGGCATTGGTGTGTGGGATCAACTCACTGGAAAGCAGATAGATTTCTTCTACGAGAGCCCTGGTTGGTCACTAGGAGATGCTGACAGGTTACAATGGCTGAACGGAAGCAATTGTTTACTGGTAGCTACTCTGTTTCCAAGGAAGGACAATTGTTACATCAGCTTGTTGGATTTCAGGGCAAAGAGGATGGTTTGGTCTTGGTCGGACATTGGAGCTACATTTACTGTGGACGACAAGCGAGTTCGTGATGCAATAGCCATGGAAGATAATCATGCTATATGTGTGGTGAATGAGTACGAGGATTTGGGGTTCATGGATTTGAGGATGAATGTGGGGAGTGTGAGGTGGAGTTCAAGGAGTAGGTTGATGAAAGGGAAAATGCCTGATGAACCTTGTTATCCAAAACTGGCATTGCACGAGGGGCAATTGTTTTCTTCAATGGATGATTGCATATCTGTGTTTTGTGGTCCTGATTGGGTATTAACATCCAGGCTGCGACGTACTTATGGAGGTTCGATTTGTGATTTTTCGATTGGTGGCGACCGGTTGTTTGCTCTTCACAGCGAGGAAAATGTCTTTGATGTATGGGAGACTCCGCCTCCTCCCGTCGTATGATTAAAGTTTTGGCCTGCCTGGTTATGTTTAGTTGCATTTTCATAAGAATGGTTTACTGGTTCACTCTTAATTGCCAAAGCGTGACCTCCAAGTTTGCAGAAGATAACCTAAGAGTTTTTTGTGTATAGAGTTTTAACTATGATGTAACTGAGAATGAAATATGTCAGTGGTTAGTCCTATAGTCACATATGGAAATGAAATAGGCAACTTTACTACTTGTAATGCCATATCTTAACCTTCCACAGTAATATGAACAAGGATTGCTCAGAAGAATTTCCTATGGGGTCTACTTGCCTAATTTCGAATTCTTTTCCACTTTCATATGCTTCTTTTGACCCTCTTTCTTAACATTTTGGCTCTTTTGACCTCTTCTTTACATAACCAATCTCTTGTACTTGAAACACATCCCAGATTCTTCCTCTTGAGGGATCATAAAAGAATGGAGATTCTCATTGTGCATGTGAGCAGTTAGAACTATGAAACTTCTCAGGAGATCCTAGTGTGAGGGCGGCTCACTTTGAGGAGTTGATTTACTTTAACTTTACATAAAGTTTGGAGTGGGGCTTTTACCTCATTAAGAGCTTATGTTTTTCTAAGACCATGTGCTGTGTGCTGATAATATCTGTCAACTATAATGCCCACACCATCAAAATCCAATCTTTCAGCTTTTATATCATCACCACTTAGGTGTTTCTGACACTTGCCAACTCTTATATTCAACTTCCCAAAATGCAAGTCCAGAAGGAACCAACCATAATCCTTGTTTGCTTTTGAATGGTTCTGTCAGTGAGGGGCAGAGAGAGATGCTATATGCATGTGAGCAATTGAATTTGCTTAACTACTCCATAAATTAGTGGTGAAGTTGGCAAACTGAAATAGCTAGTAAATTAGCTCCACTAGAACAAAATCAAAGCTACTAGTTATAGAAGAGTAGCAAGCCAAACTCAATTCAATTATTTAGTTTAAATGGACGAGTCTAAAAGCTTGTACATCTACTACACTAGTAAGCAAAATGTCAGTGACACCTATTTTATACCATAAACACATCCAGCAGATAGAGATCATATTCAGATGTTTTAAACAGACGATTCTTATCAATATATAATCAGACGGCAGAAGATGTTTCTGATGAGAAATAGACTCCATTTTCAGACGTGAATTCTGTCTGACAAAGCCATCTTGAGTAATTGTACTAACAGAGATCCAAACTTTCAATCTCTTCTCTGTCTGGATTGGCTTTTACCTAGTGACTCCTAACAGTGAATCTCCAGGAAGCTTCCTTCAATTTCCATTTTAAAAAACAATTTCCATTCTAGAAGATTATGTCAGTGGTTGTTGGTTAAACGAAATGGTTAAAACTATACCATAAGACTCTCTGAGCAAATGGTGATAGCATACCAAAGTTGACCACGAAAGAGGATAGAAAGGGCCAAAATATGGTAGACCCCATGACTTACAGAAAATTCAATAAAAAGCAGGCACAACATGCCCAAGGAATGTGACTGGATGAGATTGTTTGAAGGCAAGCGGCCACAAGCAATGTGAATTTTTGCTCCTTATCGTAAACATTGTGTACTATCATTATCATCTTCAATAGATGCCAATTCTATGAATCCAAGTTTAGATGCTGTTATCAGAGGTCTAATTACGAAATGGACTCTAACAAGATTTTTATTTTGTTGCTTGGGAACTAATAAGCTGAACCACTGGAGTCAAGGAGATTATACATGTCATAACTAAGACTCATAGACTTGTTCCAAAATTCTGTATGCATCATTATAAACCTTGGAATGGTGCAAAAATCAGTATCTTTTTCTATTCCATGACAAATAATCGCTTAAAAAGGAAAAAAACCAATAGCCTCCGTGAGATCCGCAACGTAGTTTAAGGTTGATAATACCTTCTGGTGGCTGATCCATCCGTAGCTGTGTGTGGCCTCGTATTTAAATTACAGTGGTTGAACCACCAAGCCAATGAAAGTTCAAGCATAATCAGGTATCACTGTCTTAAGAAATGTAATTGGTTGAGATTCTTGTGGGGCAAGCTGGTCGAAAGGAACATAATACTGTTCCTTATCATAGACATGGCACATTGTCATTATTGTCTTCATTAGACGCCAATTCCATGTTGCCTCATTCATATACTGCATGTATAAAATTAAAATCTGTAAGATGCGGAATTCTAAAGTTCTTCAATAATGAAGGTTTATATCTTATAAATAAGGTATAAACTAAGATCATTGCCTGTTCTATGCAAAACGACAGTTCAATACCAATGCAACGAGTTTTAAAGTATATCAAGAATTTGTACCCTTCCCCAATTCTCTTGAAGAGATTCATGAGCTGCTTTTAGATTATAGCTCGGTATTCTTGAAGAAACGTGATGAGGGATGTGGACATTGATATTGTGACACAGTATCTCTATCCTGCAAGGTAAAGAATGCCCAGTTTTACTTCATATTAGCAACTAATAGATTAGCTTGGAAGCCAATGCATGGAAGCAAAAACAGAGCTAGTTATGCCACCTTGTGAGACTAAGTAATAGAATTCTAGAAAGCCTATAAGCCAAGGACTTATCACATGGAGATCTACAAAACCAAGTAAACATATATGCCAAATTTATATGCTCTTTCCCTAAGAGTAAAAAACTCATCTTGCTAATTCTTTTCAGTTGCAAATTGGAAATTCACATGATAAGTTCTATGCATGAAGATGTAAACCTAAGCAGTTTCTAAGTGTTAGTATTAGAGCAGCTTAAAATGGGAATATTGTGAATTATCATCTGAGTCACTCTCTTGGTACATTGCAACTCTAAATTTGATAAAAGGGGCAAAGATTTTGAGAATCCACACAAGAAAATAATTATTACCAACGAGGGTAATCACAATGAACTGTTCCATTAAGCTGCGCCTGAGCTGCATTCCACTCAGATGCTGACTTGAAGGGAATGTGAGGAGCCGTATGATGTACCATTGTGAAGGTACTCATCTATAATTGAGGAAAAACAACAATATCAGTTGCGAGATAAACAGACTGACATGAAGTCCATCCACAGAAAAGGAAGCAATCAATAATCATTAACTGAACTCTGGTGAAAGATGTGAATTTATGAAGTTGTTAAAGCATGTCCTAATGTGTTATTATCCTGAACTAGCTGAGCATACCACTTTATCCTTGAATATGCAAATCTGTCTAGATCACAAACTTTTCAGCAAAGGAATGCAACGCATGCAGTTTACAGGTATACAGAGAGGTAATTCAACTTCTAATTTACTTTTTTCTTAAGGCTGTTAAGGTTGTTTTCTGAAGATGACAATCGTCATCTATAAACCCACTAAAAGTTTAATGACAAATCAAAATTTGTGTCACAGTGAATATTATTTGAAATATGATTCCTTTTCTCCCTTTTCCTTTCAATTAAACAATAAACAGACAAGAATGTGAATGTGCTAAATTGATAGAGTTGGGTTTCTAATAAGCAACCACCAGTCATCATAGAAAAGGACCCTTCTTTTTCAACTCCCCATATATGTATAGTGCAATGACTAGTATAATAGATGTTTACACCAAAAACTGCATGTGCCTAATAACTTCCGCCTCAACACAGAGGAGGAAGGGAATTGAAGGAAAAATGAAACATGTAATGTGGGAATGACTAATATAGCGCATTCATAGCTTCAAAATTACAGAGCACTTTATGTAGCAAGTTGTGTTACCCAGAAGTGATAGCCCAACCATGGCATCAGCCAAAACTTGATCCATCCCAAAATCCCAGTTTTATAGATAATCAATGGCCATCCAATTGCCATAAATGCAAAAACACATGCCAAGCTAATCTTCACTCTTTTGACTTCATTGGGTCTGAATTTTTTCAGATCAAAGTGCCAGATTAACCTGTTAGTAAGCATTATGCAAAAGAATGTCTTTCGTTAAGAAGGCTACGAAAACCAGGAAGTGTAAAATGTATATGCAGTTGTTCTCTTTGTAGTGTGATACCAGTGAGCTATAGACATCCAAGGCCGAAATGGACCATATCCATATATGATTGCTTTACGCAAAATAGGTGATGAATCAAACTCATCTTTCACAACAGGATGCCATGCTGTATCTTCATCCAACCTATGAGTATATGAGGAGCAGGTATTAGAATAGTCTAGAAGCCATCTGCCTATTAAGAAAAAGGGAACGAAATTAACCAACAGATTCCTTCTGTAGAATGATCAATTATCTTATTTCATACATACATGTTTGTTTTTGCGTGATGCCTATCATGCTTAAATCTCCATGGCTCATAAGGGTATATCAGTGGCAGAAAGGCAAGAGTTCCTACAATGTCTTCCAGCAGTTTGTTCTTTGAAAATGACTTGTGAGCACAATCATGGCCTATAACAAAGAACTTCAAAATAGGGAAAACAAAATTAGACACAAAAGACTCAGGGAGATCTATATAGAGCAACAACTACAGTAAGAAACGATGAATCAACCGAAAAATTTCAAAAACAGGAGTGTGAATAACTTACCCCAGTTATTGCAGTCCCGGTCCATGCCCAAGCAAGGGGCAGTAAGTACCATGGAGCCTTTGCAATCATATAGAGGCCCAACGTGTATGAAGAAATCGATATTAAAACTGACTGCCATGCTTTTAGATCATCAATTTCAAACACCTGAAAACCAAAGTTTACAAAAGAATAAAAGGAGAAGAGATTAATGGAGTTTACCTACAGAACTCTTATCTTAGGGCAACAAAACCATCTGATAATTTGGATGCATGAAGCAGTTAAATTTACCTTTTTTGGGAGGGTATCCATGATGTCCTTCAGTGTCACATTCTCTGGAAGGGGTTCACCAATTTGTGTGAATCCATAACTCTCGGCTAGCAGTTTTCTGCTTTCAGTGCTATCTGTAGAAGGTGGTGAAACTGGTACTGCCACTTCATGGACTGCTATATTCCTTTTTAAGGGAATTGCATATCTTCTTTGTTTGCCTCCCTTGAGAAGAACTCTGTCCCATGTTAACCGTTGGATGCCTGTCTACAAAAAAGAAGTATTATAAGCTGGTACTGTCAAAATTTTGCAAGCAGCTTTATCTACCAAGAAAGAAAAGCCTGTTCTCTATAAAACATGGATAAGATATAGCTATCCCGAGAACAGAAGTCAAAAAAAAAAAATCTGCTTGCTCCCCACAATCCAGAAGAAAATGTTATAAATTGAAGCCGAGCAAAGATAATTGGGATAAAAATGCACAATGCTTCAAACAAGTGGTTTATTTTTCGTATCATTGAAGTTAAGAAAATATCAAATTTGTTTCTAGATGTTTAGATAATAAGAGATGCATAGGAATCAAGACTCAAGTTCTTGCCTAAATTAAGGCTTATCAAGATTTTACAATAGTGGTGAAACTTTCGGCTATTGCCAGTAAACGAACGTCACAGAAGTTATGCACAAAGTTTCAGTTTTTCAATTAAGATTGTTCCAGGATACTAATTAGAATCTTTTGTAACAAGCAGCTCTGAACAACAAATTCCAGAACTTGTCAATAGAACCACACACTACACTAAGCTCATAAAGCATATCTCTTCGGGCACTTTCTGCTTAAGCAGTGAACTACTAATTTAGTACATCTGGCACTCCCTGCAAAGAGACGTGAAGCTAGAAATGCACCACCAAACGTTGCAATGCAGCTCAAGAAACTGAGAACCTCAGCCAAAAAAAATGGACCAACTACCGAGTAAACAAAACTTTATAATCCCGTTATCATATCAAAAGAAGTAAATGAACATGAAGTAAAACCTAAAGAAAACTGTAACTCCCGAGCCAGATTAGAGAGAGTAACAGATATAAATAAACCTGGAGAGAAATGAGAGCCAAGCTTTGGACAAGCAGATGGCCTTTGATGGACGCCCTGAGAACAAAAACCAAACAACCCAAATCAAATTCACACAAAAAAAAAAAAGATCTTTCTTCACAGAAGGAGTGACTGAGAAAAGGGTATTACCGTGAAAACGAAGACAGATTCAGAAATTCTGCACGCCATTGAAAAAGAATGCAGAACCTCCAAAAGGGTCCTCAGAAAAACTCCCCAATGGTCCCTCCCGTTAAGAACGTGAAGTATGTGAGGCCCCCCTCCACTTTTTGTGGTTGTGAGATTGGAAAGATTGGACAGAGGATAGGATTTTAACCTTCCACTGCCCAGACCAACGTGGGACTTGGATTTATATTCTACTCTACTGTGGTTGTGTTGTGTCCTTTATGCTAAAGCTCTAAATTGCCCAAAACCTCAAAAGTAGTCGACCGTCTTTTAGTCTCCAGCCAGTTAGTGGACGGAATTTATAGTCACACCATTTACCACAGCCATTTTACACATGGCAGGTGTTACCAAGGTCACCTTTGGGACTTGAACTTTCACCGAAGTCTATTGTCAAACATCCTTTGCACGGCAATCTTACTTAGATCCGTTTAAGCAAGATTCAGCCCTCAACAAACTCTCGAAGTGTTTACCTCCTACAGCCATTTCGAACTTTGGCTCTGATACCAGTTGTTACAAAGTTCACCTTTGGGACTTGAACTTTCACTGAAGTCTATCGCCAAACACCCTTTGCACGGCAATCTCACTTAGATTCATTTAAGCAAGATCCAGCCCTCAACAAACCCTCGAAGTGTTTACCTCGCACACATTCGAAGAAACAATGCTAAGAAAGCAATAAGAACAAAGACAACAAAAAAACACAGAGATACGGTCGAAACCAACTTTATATTACTTCCCTCAAATAATACAAA
>JANVCL010000213.1:1229180-1249922 GCA_026546855.1 Erythroxylum incrassatum | reverse complement strand
TCGTTTGTGACTTTTTATGCATATTTATAATTTTATTTCCAAAATTACCCTTTAATTTCTCTCACATTTTAATTACAAAGATTACACAAATTATATTTTCAAGGTACTTTAACGTGTAATTAATAAGGGTATATCGGATATTTTATTAACTTTCTTAATAAATGTGCATTCCTCTAAAACGACTCTTATTATGAATCGGAGGGAGTACGAGCTAATTTAAAATAACTATCATAAATTTAATATTAAATTAAAAATTTTGTATAAGTTAATTTTAAACATTTAACTTCGAGTTAAATTAAATCGAGCTTTATTTATTATCTCTACCTTTAGTTATTTTTAAAGTTATTTACTTATTTTTTAAATTTGCATATTTTGATGGAAAAAAATTACTCAATTTATAACAACAATATCACACGGTATATCAACAATATGACTCAATATAAATCTGGCTGATACAGGACCCAATTGACTAGTTTTTGATACAACATGCATATATAAGGAGATTTTCACTAAATACTCACTAAATTAGATTATATGAAACAATCTCTCTACAAGAATATATATTATCAGACTTTTCTAGACTTCAAGTTTTAGCGAGACTTTAATTTGGTATTGACGACACATCGACTCACTAACTTGGATTAATAATATTTATCATATAACAAATTTTCATACTTCCAATTTAAAATTGAAAATCAAATGAAGATTTCATTGTACTTAAAAAATTGTAACATATGTCTAATAATTTGTCTGCATAAAAATTTGGCCAAGCATTTTAGTAAATCTAAGCTTGGCAAATTAATCCTGGTCCGATCCTGTCGACCAAGTTCAAATTGATTGAATTTCTAACCAAGTTAGAGCTTGGGAGCCGACAGGAATGGCGAAACTAAAGCAGTAATGTAAAGGATGGTTGAGTTCAGATTATTTGCACCCCAAAGAGCTTGAAACCCTTTCTGTTCCCATAATGTTGTGTTGCATGTTCAGCTTCAAATGTTTCTTCTGTCTCATAATGTGTCGCTTGATCATCAGGAACAGGAATATGAACATTATCTTGTCCAATCTGAAGTTGATTTCTGGTGAAGTGCTTGTTCTTTGCTTCCAGGTTACTGCTCTTGACATCGATCATGAAGAAAGGGTTCGAGTCTCGGCATAAGTAAAAAATGATCACGTCCTTGGGCTTCAACTTCTTTTCCCTTGCATATCTGCCCCATCCCCTTGTGAAGACGTAGCTTTGACTGCTACTCCAATAGCAATACCGGAACTTCCACCGCTTCATTGACGTATCGTAGAATTCTAGCTCCGTATCGTCCGACTTGCCGGCACTTGAACTCTCTGCAATGCTTCCAGGAAGACTTGGAAAGAACTTGATGGCGTGTTTCTTTGGTATGACCAACCTGTTCAGCCTACCAACATCACTTGGTTTTAACTCCTTGTCAAACAGCTGCTTCAATATGAAATCTCCATCAGTCTTCTGTAACTCAACAATATTGTGTCCAAACTCATTTGCATCAGTAGCAGGTTGAGTGGTCTTCATGAAATCAGAAAATCTGGAGGCATATGTTCCATCCTTTATCATGTTAAGGACTGATTCTGTGCTGTAGTGACTCTGAAAGTTCCGTTCCACTGCAGTCATACTGGTAAACGGAAAGTTTCTGTGGACAACACTGCTCCGCAGCTTCAATGCGGCGCTGTCATAAGCTAATGCAGCTTCCTTTTCGGATTTGAAGGTCCCGAGCCAAATGCGTTGGTGGTTGGCATAAATTTGAGAACCCCAGTGCCCATTTTGCTGTGGTAAGACACCTTTGAATCTAAAAGTGGATACATTGCCGCAATAGCTTGGTGCATTTGATGATTGACAGCTACTACTGCTGCTTGAATCAGCAACTTCTTCAATTTCAGACCTTTCTCCATTGGAAATCATGCTCGCCGCTCCTTTTCCTTTTCAGTTCCGCTGCTGTGTTAATTTAGGCACAGCAATGCAAATCGTCAAATGACACCACAAACAAATCATCAATGAGGAAAATTGAAAACTTAAATCACTAAATGCATTTAAGCCTAAAAATAGCAGAAGAAAAAATGATCAAAATACTAGGAAATCAGGTGGTTTCGTAGGATACTGGGGCTTCACTTATCAGGATGAATCATGAATCTATAATCAGATTGCCAAAATAGAATTTGACAAACTCCTGCATTGTGCAATTCCAACAAGTAAAAGAACAAAAATAAACATCTTCAGACACTCTATTGAATGAGAAGCTATGAGCATCGATTGCCCGAGAAATCTTGGAGATTGACATGGCACGTACTTACCATCCCTACTCTAGTTTCTGTTCTCAATCTCAATCTTGACAAGGTAAGATCAGGTTCAACAATCAAATCTAAACTTCAGCCTTCTATTAAACCACCTAACCACAGAAATCTCAAATTACTCAATTGATATCCCCCCAAGGAATTAGGAACATGAACAGGTATTACTATGGTGGAGAATAAGCTACATGTGTGTGTGTGTATCTGTCTTCCATTCAAGTTCATATATACTCAACATGTCTACCCTATGTATTAGCGACATGAAAACAAAATTTTCATCATAATATTGTTTACATAAATTTGAATACCAATCCCTACATGCAAGTGGATATTTGAAATGATGAAGTAAAATAGTTAATCATTTATTGAAGTATATTGAGATTTTCAATCTAAGAATTTGTCGATTCATCGTGATATCACCTTGCCGAAACATTTGATGTCAATTTCATAGTTCACAAACGAAGTAGCACTAATTCTTCATAGAAAATGCAACAAGCCACACAATTATGTGATGCCACATATATTTGATAATATTTACATGATAGAGAAGACAAGTAGCTTGACCCATTTCACACTTCACTAATAAGAATCATAGACACATGTAAATTTGATTATAGGCTACTCGTCAAATATGCCAATTGAAATCAAAATGTATATCGATTTGATCATTATGACCAAATTCACTCATTATGCACCAACATTTGATATGAAAAATGCTCTTATACTATCAAATCAAGCTCATAGAAGGGTATGTTTTCAACAAGAATAACCTTGAAACCAAAGGCCTTATAGTATGACTTTTGAGAGAATTGAATACAAAACATTGAAGAAATTGGAGTTTATCATTCTCCCTTAGATTTTCAAAACACCAAAGAATGAGACTTGTGGATCAATCGAGGTGTGACCACAAGAGCAATGTATGACTTCTAAGTAGAACTTGTACTCCAATTAAGATTTTGGACTCTCATACAAGGAAGCACAAATTAAATTACTTTGCTAGCAAAGTTCACATCATGGAAATTTTCGAAAACCCTAACGGAACATAAGACAAATTACAAACCTGATCTGGATTACCGACGTCATTTTCATTTTCAAACCGAGGTATCAGCTTCCAAGCTAAACAGCTACCATTAACAATTGATGAACCAACTTCATAAAATTAAGCATATAAAGGTTCCAATATCATTGGACAACCAATCAATCATTGTCATGATTTTGTCTCCTAAAGAATTAAATTGGTAAAACTTTGATCCTCATGGCCAATAGAATGTTATGGAAGTATGAATCTTATAAAATCTACACTATGATACCAAAAAAGAACGATAAGTGTAAAGTATGAATTTCACACTTAGGTAAATATGACTAAGAGAAAAGATCAACAGCCTTGTATTTGAACATCTAACATTGCCCCAATCGACGAAATTCGTATCATCAAGGTAAAAACCTGAACATTTCTTAACGGCTTAACCCTAGTCTCTTCCCTAGCAAACAACATTATGGACTTGACATGAATAATAACCTAGTAAACTTGATTGTTAATAATTCACATATGACCTTGAATCATTACAAAATTCATTCATTATGAAAAACAACTACTCTAACACCTAACTTCCAACAAAAAATATGATTGATTCCTTATTCCAAATGCATCTAATTGACAAAACAATCTAATACATCATAGCTTTGATCCTTTTATTTTTGCATATAATAATCCATATGACTAAAACCTAAGTCAATTTTTTGAATTTGAGCAAGACCATTCATTACTTAGTTCCTGGAGACAAGGAATATCGAGGATAAGTATCCAAAACTGTCAAAAATAACACAGTTCATGTCACCAGAGGCTTAAAGTAACACCAATATAACTTCAGATAAATAAGAACTATGTCGCTGCTATAGGTATGTCTTTTAAATCCACATTACACACTAAAAGAAGAAACTATTCCACACGTTTTTGGATCTACGAGTTTAAAGATAACAAGACAGGAATCATTGATGAAAGATATATTCTAAAGCCGCAGACGAACAACTTTAAATCAGTAATGGAGGGAAGAACTGTCACTCACTGAGGACATCACCATGAACTCATAAAAGATGAGACCACAAATTAGCCTCTTTCCTTGTGTTTCTAGTCTTCTGTAATGGTTTCTGTCATAAAAAAGCAACTAAGAATCAATCAGAAACAGACTGAGAATCACCAACATTGAGGACACATAAAATTAGAAGAAAACAACAGGCACATGGGTTAGGAACAAGACCAGCAACAGTACCTGAACCAAGAAGATAGAACCAGTTTCTTGCCCTCCCCAAAACGGAACCAACAAGAGTAGCTGCAGCAAAACAATCAGGCACTGAGGATTGATGAATCCACTAGTATAAATAATACCAATACGCGTCTCGTAGAAGAACAAAAAGTATTTCCAGAAAAGGAAACAAAATAAGATATTTGAGTAAAATCAGCTGACACACACAATTTGCTTTCAAACACTGAAACACGAAAGAAAATTTCCTCTTTCGGATACATATTCTCATCATTACAAAATAATGCATATCTTCTTCCCGGAAGAGGAGACACAGAATCCATCCTATATCTGGAAGCATTAGCACCGAGTCCCGACCAATCATGACACGCCTTTCCACTCCAAGAAGTGAACAATCTATAGCAAACATGGAAGTCACAAGATCGAGTGATTACATGGGAACCCATTTGGGGTTAGGAGTTTGAGAGACGAAAAAACCAAACTTTAAGCGGATTTGACTACAGAAAGCTGTAAAGATACAACCTTTGGTGATTTTCACTGCAATGGTCTGTAAAGAGAAGAAGAAGATGAAACAAAGAAGTTTTTATAAGGAAAAAATATGCAAACGATGAGGGCTTTGATAAACCAAAGATGATGAAATGACTAAAAATGGGAAGATATAAATTCTAAAGTACAGTTTTTCGTTAAATTTGAACAGTAGCAAGGCTTATCTTCAAAGAACACAAAGCAACTTCACCTCTTCCAAAGCGTACCATCAAAGGCCACGCTTTGAATCACCATCAAGGACTTCTTTAATTATTAAAATATGCTTAAGTTTGTATTAATTTGACAAGAAAAACGAGCCCAAATCACATCAGTCATAAAAACACATTTTATCAGCTTATCAATTACCAAATTAATGATCATTACGAGTCAAAGTATCCGAAGAACTCACCGACGTTCCTTCCTCGTTTCCTCCCATTCTGAATGCCCACTAATGTTCACAATAAACAACAATTTCACTACTTAACACGGACAAGAACTGGTGACTCAACTCATTCATAAGAAGCTGAAAAAGGCTCATATAACAGGAAGTTAGGTGCTGGATTGGAGGAGGAGGAGGACATGAATGTTGCTTGAAGCTCTCTCTTTTGGCTTAAAAGAGGTAAAAATATGGCTTGTTTTTATGTAGTACAGTCGTAAGGAGGTGTGAGAAGAGTTCAGTGACGAGATTCAACACATAACATAACAAATCATACATAGAAAACATTGTCAAGACCAAAGTGAATATTGAGAACCAAGATCGAAAAACAGATGTAGAAGCTATTGCTGACAGAAGAGACGTGAGCACGCACCCTGCAAAAGTATTGCACCGCATACAATTGACTGCGTGTGTGCTCACTCTCTTCTGTCAATAAAAAGGTCTGTCACACTCTTTTGCTGCTCGTTCATTCCCATCTCTTGAATGAATATACCACAAAACAAACCCATTTAAGGAAAGAAAAAAAGAAAGAATCAGTTAGGGTTTCTGAGAAAAACTGAGTAAACCCATATTTTGTTTTCTTCTTCCTGCTATGTGTTTGCCCCTGTTGCTTCACCACAATCTCAAGCTCTTATCTTCTGCAGTATTCCATAGCTATATCATTAAACAGCACCTCACTTTCTCTTTTTTGGGTCCAACGTACAGCTGCCAAGTGCACGAATAGTCAACCTGTAATTTGGTCACTACTTTGTGCAGACTTCATTAAAAGTAATTTTATTTAGAAAAGAGAGAGGTGGAGATGAGGTGGGGTTGAGTTCATGTTTAGGTGCAAAAATGGCTCTTTGCTTACTTTTCTAATTCAATCATGGCGTGAAAAAGACAGGAGAAAGTGAGTTATTGATAATTTACTAATTCTTCAAACTAATTAGCAAACGGTTTGTGGTCCTTATTTGTCTTTTGTAGCACTTCTGTGGTTGTTGTTCCATCCATTGCAACTTGCAGAACATGTGCAAGTTCATTCACTTATTGCGAAGTAAATGCTAGCTAGCCCCTTTTGCGATGCCTGAAACTTTCAGTGAGTCAAAAGACCTGATCTTGTTAATCCCTCCATTGTTGATGATAAGGTTATCGAGCTTCAAGCTGCTTGCTCCTTCCAACTCTTAAACATTTCAACACTCAAATGAGTGGTGATTTGTTTGGCTCCCTCGTTACTCCTTTGCAGTTGTGTGATGATAAGAAATGAAGAAGGAAAGCTCAATCACTAATTATTATTATTTTTGCCTTCTTACTAGGTGTTTTAGAAGGAACTAATTATAATAAAGTAGCTTTAAACCATTTATATCTAAATTAATCACCGACTTAATTCAGATAGGTCATTGTAAAAAATAAAATTCTAACCTCAAATTTTAAATAATTGTATATATAAAGACAGTTTAAACCCATTGCCTCAATTAAATCGGAAAAATCCCTTACCAATTCACCTCTTTTAGATTACTAATAGCTTCTTCAGTACATAAATGGGCAGTTTTCAGTACATAAATGGACAGTTCCAGACAGTTTACTTTTTCTTAAGTTAAAACACCTAATGATGGTTATTGCCAGGTTTATGTTGTGGCCGCTAAGGTTTTGCTAGTACAACTTGTACTGTCTGACGTACGTAAACATATAGATATATACGAGTCTTAACACTTCCCATTTCCAAAGAGAGAAGTTTTAGTTTGGACCAAAAGAAGATAGTTGTTCAGTATGGACCAAAAAGAAGATCTATTCCAAAGAGAGAAGTTTTAGTTTGGACCAAAAGAACATAGTTGTTCAGTATTAACCAAAAAGAGAATCTAGTTATCGGGCATATTCACCAAACTCAGCTTCATCTTTTGCTGTACTTTTATAGACAGACCTTTGAACTCCTGATTTAGTGGAGCTTGTGAATCGTTTCATTTTGGTTTCTTATTCCACTTAATCACATTTATATAAGTCAATTTTTCTGGTTTTGAACAGAGTTAACTAATGAAGTCTATTTATTTGCATGCAACATTTTCTATATATCATATTTAACAACTCCTACTAATGAGTTCGGTTTAAAATTCAGTTAGTACTAACTTGATTTATTGATTTCGGGTTAACTCAAACTGAACTCATTTGGCCGAACCTAATAAAGGTTTAAGCTTTGGAGAATAGCAAAAGAAATAGTATCCAATGAGCTTAGATATAAGTAAACTCCAAGGATCCTATTGGTGACCAAGAGAAACCCTAGATTGATGGGTTTAGCAATAACTTATGTCTATGACACTGAAAGAAGGAAAGTTTTACAACTAGGAGAAGGAGGAAAGTTGAAAATTCTTAAGCAGTTGATCAAAGAATGTGACTGGGAATATAAATTTGTGTTATGGTAAAACCATAATTTATGTAGTAAGGAATAAAATGAAAAAAAAGGATTAAAGATATGATTTATACCTCAAAATTTCACAAAAATTTAAGTAAATCTCTATCATAATACTATTTTGCACCTTATATATTAATTATGCGTTCAAAGAGCTAACAAAGATAACAACGAAGGCTTATTTAGATTTATTGGGAAACGTTAAATTGAAAAATACACATATAATAAGCATTTAAGTAAATTATTTCTAAGATCAGATCTGTTGGGTAAGTCCAAATTGTGTAATTATAACATGATACAAGCTAAATTTATAATTAATATACTAAAAGCTGCAAAAAACATAATTCAGCTAGGGTTTTGTGTATTATTAGTTTCATTTTAAAAATATTAACTTAGAATTTTTAAGAATTGTTAAGGATAATTTGTAATTTTCACTCATAAAAAAGTGTCAAAAACTTGATAAAAAATAGAGAAAGAAAGAAAAAGCAAAACATTCTTGGACATAATTGTCCTGTTATAGATTGATAGAGCCGTAAATATAGCCTAGTTGAAACAAAACATTGAAGTAATCGGTAAAAATTGCTCCTTTATAATTAGAAGGTGGCATATTCGAATTACAGAAATAACATTTTTGTGTACCGGTACGTTGACCATTTGAAACAAACAACATAACCCAAGCTTGTGTTTCTCTCTTCTTTTGTATTAGCTTCTTTTTAAGCTGCTTCAATGGCATCCGTTGAAAGGTGAGAAATTTTGTATCTTTGAGTTCATGTATGAGAAGAATTGTTGCCCAAGTAGGGTGAAATCCATCAAAGTTCCTATCTTTTTCAAATTCTGTTTCCTACTTTGATGTACTGATTTAGGGTTTATTTTGTTGGGATAATAATGATTGGTGAAGTATTTTGATAAGGTGTACCGTAGGCATAAATCAAAGCTAATGAAATAAATTTATTGAAATAATTTTTTTAATAAAACTAACAATATTTAATATTTACTCTTTTTCACATTTTTATAAGAAGAACTCAAATTTTGATTAAATCAAAATTTTTAATTAATTTAAAATTAAGTTGAGTTGAATTCATTATTAATCTTAGAATCACTTTTTGAGAGGGAGTTTGTAATTCTCAATAATGGTAAAAAGCTTGATCTAATTCTTAGAAAAAATGGATGCAAAATTTTAATATTTAAATATAAATTTTTAATTCTGAATCCATTAGATTTTAAATAATTAAGTTTTGAGTATGAGTTTAATTAAATTTAAATAATCGGATTCTTTTATTGTCGAAAGAAAATTTACAGAAAGGATTAAGAATTTCAAAATTTAAAATTAAAAAAGGGCACTAACAGAGCAAATATTACTATCAGATTTTTTCAGATTTCGCTTTATTGCAAAATTTCGAGTTAGATGTGATATGATGATGATAATTTGGTGGCTTTAACCATAATAAAAGTCAAATTCAACGTACTTTGTGCATAAGGTTTCGTGTTTTGTGAGAGCCCGAAAAAAACTATAATTTAATGATTACAAAAGAGCAATTTTTATTAGTTACTTTAAGCAATTTTTATTACCTCGCTTTAATAATAATAACAATTATGAAATTTTTTAAAGCTAATAATACTCAATATCTCGAGAAGGCAGTACTAAATTAGAATTTGTTAAAAAAAGCAAATTTAAAATGGAAACAAATAAACCCTAAAGCATGATTATGACATTAATTATAAAAATAATAATTATTTTTGGGAGCACTAGTGGTGCTGTCGAAGTGAAGTTTTAGCCACACAAACTCCCGTGATTCGGCGTCGTTTTCTCTCGTCTCTTTTGACCCTTTTTTTTATCATTTACTAAAAGCCACAAAAAGGAGAAAAAAAGTTAACATCGTTATCACGGTTTGGAAACGGAGGCGGCCTCTTTAACAGAGCCGTCACCGGCACCGTTACCAAAAGTCTCCGACTGGACCGTCAACGCAGACACGGTAGGCGATGATGGGCAGTTAATGTTAGATCGGAGAAGTGGGTGGTGGTTGTGATTGTGGCTGTTGTTGGAGTTTCCGATCACATTCACAGGGTTCCTGTTGTGATAAGAGGCGGTGGAGATGGCTGTAGCCAGAGAGATGGGTATGAGACAAAGGCCCTTACCTTGCAAGTACTGCATGGCGGACCCCATGTCCTCCTCCATTAACTTAGCCACCTGGTTCTCCGTCACCTTTATGGTGTCGCTGCCGTTGGAGGTCCGGCCAAAGGCCCCACCGTTAGCAGTGGCTTGTAGGCAATCACCCTACAAGGACAAAGAGACAAGAAACAGACAACGCTTTATAAGAGTTGTTTTTGTAAAGGAGTGGAATCTGCCAAAGTGAGCACGCGTGCTCCTTTTGTGCTGTCGTTTTGTGGCTATTGGTGTAGGATTTGGTGTATGTTTATTTTAGTATTAAAATATAAATTGTTTAAATGATGCATTGTTATATTAATTTAACCTTTTTAAATTAATCGATATATTAAATCTTATTGACATTAAAATTCTCAACTTTAAAATTTGGCTCTAGTTTAATTAAATTTAATTTAAAGTAATAATTTATTATAACAACAATTATAATAAATTATTACAACAACAATTTGTTAAAAATTTCGTTAATACGTAAAATCTAGAGAGGTGTAATAGCAAGAGTTGTAGTGCTAAATCTCTTCAGGCTGATACGTAAGATCTAGAGAGGTTCAGTAGTAAGAGTTTTACTACTAAATCTCTCCGATCTTCACATATCAGCGAAATTTTTAGTAGTTATTGTTATTATTGTTTTAATAATTTATTATAATTATTTTAAATTATTGATTAAAATATAATTTAATTAATTCAAATCAAGTTTAATATTTAAATTAATTCTTGATATTAGAATAATTAATTGTTGTTTTTCAAAAAAGAAAAAAGTTAAAAATTGGAATTATTTAAACTATGATATTAAAAAAATTGAAAAAGGAAAAGGTTTAGTGGGTAGGTAAGTAAAGAGGAATTGACCTCGGAGGAGATGTCGGCGACAAGTGGGGCAACGGCGGCGCCACCACCCAATCTGCTCATGCTCAGTACCTACCATACCCACGTAAGAGAAAAAAATATAATTTAGTACACAATAATTAGGGGAATAATTAGAAGGATAATAAGTCCACACAAGTACGATTTCATGTAGATTAAATTAATTAAACAAAGCAAAAGCACATCTTAATATAATAATAATTGTTTTATTTTAGAAAAAAAAAGAACCTTGACTTGGAGCTGTAGGAATTTGACATAGTCCACGATCTCATCCAGCATCGAAGCCTTATCTGTCTGTGATTCCACAAACCCATCTTCATCAGAATAATTATAATTTATTTAAACATGTATTAGTAATTAAAATTTCACTATCAAATGAATTTTAGAATGTCTAATAATACGTTATTTTAACTGTTGAATCGGTAAAATCGGTTTAATTTTCTAAATTGAATCTATATATATGTATATAATTAAACTAATTTATTAATAATGAAATAATTAACAGTATCCCGATTAATTCGCCAGACATTCCGGCGTGATTGGTATTAAAAAAACGGTGCGTTTTGTGTGCAAATCCGCTAAAGACACGGCACGGTGATACTAAATGGAGACAAAGCATCGAGTCAATAACACGTGGGTTACATGTGAAACGATTACCTTGTTAGCGTTAGGAACCAGTTCTTGCAGAGCTTTCATCCTCTCGGCGATTCTCTCCCTCCGTAACTGTTCATGGAAAATTAGTAACAAAGAGAAGAAAGTTTAATGAGAGAATTAATGGGATGGATGGATGGACCCGTTTGGTCTCCGAGAAAGCGTGTGAAAATTGGAAAGTAAGTGACTTACTCTTTCAGCGATGCTGTGGGGGTCAGTGGCTTGGCCTCTTCGAGCCCTGACTCTAGGTTTGGGATGGCCGCCGCCGGTTGAACCGGTCACCTGAGATTGTTGGTTCGTTACGAGTCTGGAAGTTGTCACTGTGTTCTGTGCCTGTGCATGTAAAGAAACGATATATGTAACACTCACGAACATGACTCTCAGTGTTGAACAATGTTTGTTGTTGAATGAATCGTGCCTGAGGATGGTGAAAATGTTGTTGAGTCTGGTGCGATCCTTGACCCGTCACATGGATAGATCCAGCCCCGAATCCATTGTACAGTGAACCTTCTCCTCCCTGTAATAAATAAGAATGGAATCTTGAATCAGAACCAACTCCATCAGAACACAAAATGGAAAAGAGAGAGCAGAAGAAGAAGACAGTTCCGTCAACTACTTCGCTTGGAGGCATCATAAGTTGCTGTTGCAGCATAAGATTGGCGGCGGCAACCGAATAATTCCCTCCGCTGATCTGCTGTTGCCTGAGCTTGGAAGCTAAAATTGTAGACTCGTCCAGGTTGTGAAACCCAACGTTGTTCTCGGACGCAGTTTCGTCGCGGGACTTGCCTGAATTCATGGGCATGGTGAGGTTCGAGGTGGGGTTAAGTTCCCACGGAGATTTGAGGTCTGCCCATGAACAGGAAGGGATGGTAGAGAGCATTTGCTCGAGGAAATCATCGTTGGTCGAAGAGGAGGTGTCGAAGCGTGAGCCATGGATCTGTTGTTGCAGTTGCAGGTCTTGAACTTGGAGAGAAGAAGAGGAAGAAGAAGGGCTGAGTAGTGAGTTCATGGGTTGCTGCATATCTCTCATACTACAGAGAAAAGGGTTCTGGGGGCTTAGAAGACGAAGATAGATACGGATATCAGTGGAGGATGTGCTGTAAAGGATTTGGTGTTTGAGAAACGCATTAAATTGAGAAACTGAAGTTAGGTTTTGTCCATGTTTACGTTGCGATTGTGTTCGCTTCTCTTCTCCTTTCGTGGGCTTTTGGTCGTACTATGGTTAGTAAACCAACGACTTCGACTAGTTGGAAGTCAACTTTCAAATTACATCATATCAACGACCACGAGAAATTCTTTCGATGCACATTATAATTATACATATCCCTTGTACAATTGGTTTTTGAATCTTCTATCTATTTTATTTTATTTCATAATTTCAATCATTTATTTATGTAGGTCTCGTATAAATTCTGCATAAATAAACGCAAAATTTGTATAAATAAATAGTTGAGATTTATGAAATAGAACAAGACATCATAATATTGAACAGAAGATCCCGTTTTTATATAATTATCCAATGATTAAAAAATTGAGTCGGTGTAATTATAAATTTTTTTGTTCGATTTTTAATTTTTCTGTTCAATTTATCTGAACAATTTTTATTGATACAAAACGAACTAATTTATTAATTAATTTGCCGATTTTCGTAAACTAATCACTTTGTATTAATTATTTTTATTTATGATTCTCTTTTTTAATTAAATTTGAAAACTTTTTATGAATAAAGATTAATTCTTTTAATTATATTTTAAATTCTTCAATTTTATTCAAAATTTAACCGATTTTATGATAATTTTGAATTTTTAATTAATCTTAAACTTTTAATCTAATTTTCGGTTAAATTTTAAAATATTGCAAGGTAATCTTCTTGTTAAGAAGAAGTGTCTAGTGAAGAAGGCTAATGCTGATCTTTAATTCTACTAGTTGAAACAAGGGCTTTTGACCCCACCATCTCCTTATATTTATCCCCCACTTTCATCTTCTGTGTACAATGGCACCTTAACATTAGTGCTTTATATCATCATCATTTATGTAAAATCATTCTCAGGGTTGAGATTGAATTTGCTGAATTCTCACAACTTATGACACGAGTTATGATCTAAAGATGAAAATGGATCGTGTTAAGTTAACCAAACTTGATATGTTAATTTCGAGTCGAATCAGATCTGATTGAATTAGATTCGAACCCTTTCTCGATTTTATATCTCTATATTGAGAAGGGTTTTGATAACCAATAAATTTAAACCATTTTTAAGAGAATAACACGCTTAGACATTGATTAATAATGTTGTTTATAAACTTTATATCGAAATTGAAATTAATACTAATTATAATAAAAGAGAGCAGTTTAAAACTTATCTTAAGGAATATTTGATATCACTTTTGCTTATGATTTGTTATTCTCTTATTTAATTTTTATTGTCTATATTTATTTGATTGATTCTTTATATCTTTTTGTTTACAGTTTAATTCATTTTCCACAACTTTCATAAAGCAAAAAGTATTTATTTTTTTTGTTGTTGGATAATTTTGTCATTTCCCATAAAGTTGGACAACTATTAATTACATTTTTTTATTTTTCAATAAATTGTCGGTTAAGTTACGTAATTTGACCCAAATGAAAATAATAAAGTGACCTAATAAATGATCTAAATCAATGAGTCGAAGTTCATTTGAAAATGGATCTTAATTAGTGTAGACCAGACCCATATCGGCCTTATAATGGGAAAATGTAACATGGAAGCTATATATAAGTTAAGGTCTCCTGTAGTTGTTCATATCAATCGTAAACATAAAGAATGTCTGACTTCTTAGTAGAGCTTACGTATTGAGAAAGCTGTAAAAAGATCTAAATCACATGTCGAGAAACATTTTTTGTAAAGGTCCCACGAGATTTGTGATCGCTTGGAGCTCGGAATAGGCATTAAAATCAGAGATGAAACCGAAATCAAGTATTCCACATTACCTTTGTTTTTAATCCTTTCAAGTTGATCCTGAGTACGTAATAAGATTTATACTACGTATTACATTTATAATTCAATTTTCATATCAACAAATTATATATCTCTAATAAGTAAGATTTTAATTATTTTTTAAGAATAAAGTTGCGTACTATCAAATTTTTTCATATCTCGAACTTCAAAAGAACTTTAACTGAGTGTTAACAATGTCTATGTAATATAAAAAATATAAATATATTCCCTTCGTCAACTAATATACCTACTGAATTATATATATGTTTTTAACATTATTATATGTGAGGAATCAGGATCGTCATGTAGACTAACTATGCAAGACATGGGAATGAAGATGGAAATTTCGTAGCTGTAGCTATCGAATCTCTAGGGTTTCAATATAATATAGTCAACTCTAAAGTTTTAACTTTAAAATAGGGAAGAGAATAATGAAAAATGATTATAATAAACTAAGGAATCATCTTATTCTTCATTATAAAAAATTTGGACGGTTCAACTTGAACGTAGTTATTATAAAGTTGAAGATCTTCTCAATCATATCCTGAAAATATTGAAAACGTGTTAGTGGAGTATGAGTAAATGGTTAATTTAATACAAGTGTTTGTGTTTTATTTAATTGTTTTTCTTCAACCTCAATTTGCAGAGACAATTTATAATTTCCCCCTATATTACTCCTTTTAATGTCTTCTATTTTTGAAATTTACAACGAAAAGAATTTTTTTTAAACTGGACCGGTAAATATTGAAATAAAAAATTTAAGTTTTAAAAAATTCATTCAGTATTAAATCGTCGTAAATCAGCTAAATAGTAAATAAAATTAAAGAATTTGAAAAAAAAATTTGAAGTTTAATTAAAAAATATATTAATTAATAAAAATTAATTGATTTATTTTAACTTATAAGAACTAATTAATTTACTAAAATTGACCAACTATTAATAAATAAATTAATTTTTATTTAATTATTTTTCTCATCCTTATATTAGTCTTTTTAAACAGGAGAAAAAGATTTTTAAAAAAAAGGACCAAACGTTGCTAAGGTTAATAATACGACGACTAAAAAAAAGGAACTCAATTCAGTTATTCTTAATTTTAACAACCATATAAACTGTACATTTTTTAAAAGAACTATTTAAAGAATGAGTGAATCCGATCAAATTTAATTTAACATGTTTAATTTAGGTGAATTTATTTAAATTAGAAAAATATCTTAATTAGTCAAATTTTACAAAATTTGTCAAACTTAAGTTTGGTTAAGTCTAAATACTCAAATTTGAGCAATCAAACTCGATCCTAATTTAAAACCTAAATATTTTTTTAAAGAGTGGTTAATCCCATTGACTTCAGACACAGTCAATCCAAGCACAAATGCCATCCTTGGGAGATGCCATGAAGACCAATAACAAAACAGCATGAAAAACCAACTCCACCATGAACAAGTCCAAACCCAACAACAAAGAATACCCAATACAAGCAACATCCTCCTTTATGACTTGACTTGGTCATTGTTATAGTTTGGTCGACCGTTATGTTTTTCCAGGAAAAATTAGAAACACCAAGTTTTGACAGCCCTCACTCACTCTTGCACTTCAAAGTACACTCAAACTTTCTCTTCATAACAGTATTTTCTTTTCACACTAATGAATTGGAAAGTATAGCAGAAATCGAATATAATTCATATTACAAGATCCTTTCAATGACAGGGACATCAAGAGGCAAGCTTGTTAAAAATAAAGTTATTCTGACATCCCAAATCATTTAGTTTAGGATGTAATCCTCCAGATAAGTTACCAAGTCCTGATATTGTGCATTCTAATGAAAATGATGCACAAGAACATATCAAAGCATCCACTGTTGTGATAATTCACTAACGGAATACTTTATAGTACACGATTCCGAGCAAGTCGATATATCTTCATCCCTTATTCTAAGCTTACCTATTGACCGATAAGAATTGACAGCACATGGTAGAAGTTTGTACTCTAAAAGAGAAGAATTTCCTCAAACTTACTAATTACCTACAAGTAATCCCGATCTCAATAGAAGATACTAACCCATGGTATAAGAAGGGGCAGGTAAATTGATAACGGTGCTCTTGACCTTGACCATCATGTTAATGCTGTTTGTGATACCTTGAGATCCAATCCCACTATCCTTCAAACCCTATAGATAAAGCACTTGTTAGTCCAGAATTGGGCAGTGAAGTCAAATTTAGATGCAAGCTATCCTTGTAATATTTTGAGAGTTGGTCACCTGGAAAGGAAAATGATCTGGACCGCGAGCAGGTGCGGAGTTGATCTGAACTGTGCCGGTTTCCATTGCGTCACTGATCAACAATGCTTTATTGATGTCCTTTGTGAAGACACACCCCTGTATGGATTAGAAGTGTTAGAATCACAGCTGGAGAGAAAAACTGAATTCTATCAAGCTCCAAACTAACTAAAGATGAAAGGTTAAGAATGAAAATGGTCCGTACCTGTAGCCCAAAATTGCTGGCATTGCAATGGTGGATTCCTTCTTCGACGGAACTTATCCTTATAACTGGCAAAACTGGTCCAAAAGGCTCCTCCCATGCGATCCTCATATCGGGCCTTACATTATCTAACAGCAAGGGCCAGATGAGGTTGCCCTCTCTTTTGTACTCCTGGCAAAATGTAGCTCCTTTCTCCTTAGCATCCATAACAAGTCCTTCAATGAAGTTGGCAGATGATTCTGTAACTACTGGAGTGATATCACAGTCATCCTCAGGTGGCCCAATTCTTAATTTTGCAACTCTTGCCTTTACTTTCTCAACAAGACTATCAGCAACTGATTCCATCACCAAGACAACCTTAATGGCAGTGCATCGTTGGCCGCTAATGAAGATACGGCAAAAATGTCAGAACTTCAGAGTGATGGACATGATTGGAGGCAGAACTATATTAAGTTTCCTATGCTTAATATAAATCTTCTACATTGCATTTTCCTAATGTAAAACTTTATAAAAAATTATAAAAACTTCCCAACCTGTAAGAAAATCCTCCTTTTATTATGTTTGCAGCTACCAAATCCAGGTCAGCATCCTCAAGCACAATACAGGCATCTTTTCCACCCAACTCCATCTGAAGAGGGATCATGCCGGCCTTCTTTGAAATGGCAATACCGGTGTCTCCACCAGTGAAACTGCACAGAAAAGAATGCCCCTTGGTTGTTTTATTTATTTAAATTGTTGTAAAGAACGGACTACAGAAAAACAAACAATGAGTTACCTGATACAATTAACCCCAGGGTGCATAGTAAGGAAGTCACCAATTTCTGAACCTTTCCCAGTAACACAGCTGATCAGGCCTTTGGGAAAGCCAGCTAAGTGAAAGCAGTGTACCATATGGAGACATGAGACCGCACCCTGGAAACAAGTTAATGGTTATATTCATACAGTTATCCCTAGTAGATTTACATATAGAAACAAATTCAAAAGATTTCATCCTCCTAAGGAAGACATTCATGAGATACCTGAGTCGGAGGCTTGAGTACAAGGGAGTTTCCTGCTACTAATGCAGGGGCAATCTTTGAAACAGCAAGGTTGACAGGATAATTAAAGGGCGGAATGGCTAAAACCACCCCCAGCGGAATCTGCATTTTAATGCAATCGACGCATGTAAGTCCCAGGTATAAATATTCAGTACATCTTGTCCATGGAGGGCCTCAAACACAGGCAAATCTACACGGTGAATGTCATCGAAGAAAAATTAGAGATAAATGTTAAGCAGTGAAACCACCTTCAGTGGGATGTTGCGTTCCCTGAAGTTTATGTTCTGCTTTCTGAATTTTTAATAATTCAATGTATTGAACCCACATTACTTCTCTAAATTTTCAGCTTAGGATGTTAGGGAATTCCAGGAACTAATGTTAAGAAACAAATAGTTTTGAGTCCCTTTGCATTGAACAAGATAATGAGATTATGAAAAAGAAAAACTGCAAAAAACCAAAAACAAATCTGTTAGTGTCTTTCTGATATCTCTTGACCAAACAAAAAAGAAAAAAAAGAAGTAATAAAACGAAAAATAGAAACAACATAGAGAAAACTATCAACAGATATCTATCAACACAAATAACATATTCACTATTTAGTTTTGAACTTGTGATGGTACGCTTAGGTCATATACCAGGATAGGTGGCCATTATCATTTTCTTAAAACTGGCATCACCAAACCAATTCGTCAACTTCTACCTTGATAGGATAATCTGAAATCCGTTTTAAAGCCTTTTTGTCATATTTGTCAAAGGGATAAGCCAAAAATCTCGTCCTCATCTCATTATGTCAACAATCCTGATAACTAATCAGTAACTTGTCTACAAAAAGTATCAGGAAATATTACTATAGTGGATTGCATACCTTAGACGCAAGACAGTACTTGGTCCTCTCATTTCCAGGAAAACTATCAGAGACCAAGAACTTGCCTTCTCCTAGAATCCTTACCCCCTCTTCAGCAGTGTAAGAAACTAGATCACCTGATCTGACAACCTTCAGAAACAATAAGAAATCAGGTTGATGAGTTTCACAATGTTTTAGTACTGATTGTGGGACTGTGATCAGTGGGCAACTTATCATATACCTCAGTTGCTGAATCTTTGGCTGGTTTTGCAATCTCTTTAACAAGGCACTCTGCAATTGGGTCTTTGTGCATTTTCAGAATGGCAGCTGCTTTGTGAAGCAGCTCTGCTCTCTTCCAAAGTGGAGTCTTAGCCCATAACTTTTGTGCACTTTTTGCTGATTCTATAACCTTGTTAACCTCTTCTTGTGTACAAGCTGTTTCCCAAGAACGAATTTGATCAGAAAGCAAATTTAGCCAACAGAAACTCTGTTCAGTTGATCCACATCCCAGAGGTATCTACTTCGATTAGTTCGTGCCTTTTCATGTTCTCTCCATTTATACCAGAAAAACGCAATTTGCATGGGAAACAGAACATCTGTTCTGGTCATTTCTCTTCACTAAGAACACAACTTTACAGTTCAAGCTCTTGCAGATAAAGGGTAACTTCAATCCTCCAAAATTACAACCAAGATTAAGCCTTTTTCCATATAAAACCTAAAACAAGAATTGTTGATTGATCACTTACCTTGAACCTTGTACTGGGTCTTCCTTGTAGTAGGGTTAACAATAGCAACACTTTTCCCAGAAGCTGACTTCTTCCACTGTCCATCAGAGTAATAATTGTACACATCTCCATCCAATATCTCTGCAAAAACTCCAGTCCCTGCCATCGTCACCAAGACACAGTAACTATCCAAGCAAGGAAGTAAACACCTAGAAGAAACTTCAAAGACACCCTCTTCAGCTCCTCCAATAGAGAGACTATAAAGAGAGGAAAGTAAGAAGTTGAGCAGGTAAAAGAGTGACCGGTGTGAGTTTGGTGTGTGCGTGCGCGTTTGAGCTACGAAAGGTTGAATATATAAGAATAAACTGAGGCAGGCCTTTGTCTTCCAAGGATGGCAGCTACCTCCAAGTCCAACGAGGGAGGGACTTTGGTTAGGTGGTTCCAAATGTGCCAAGTGGCCAATGCACTAATTTGTCGTTTTGGGCAGTTTTCTCCCGTCGTTTCAGACAACTCCCGCTTGCCAACTGTCGGAAACTGCATGCTTTTATAAGGTTGCTTTTCTTTATAATATCTTAATTATTATAAATTATTAAATTTAAGCGCATTCAGACCAAATTAACAACGCATGACTTAATTCTGATCAAGTTTTAAATAGAATTCAGACCCGATTCTTATCGATTGCGTACTTAAAACCCTCCTTTCTCAAACTTACAATCCTATTTAATGGTTGGCTGTTGAGGAGATAGGTAGGTATATCCCACTCAACCGTGACACAAAATGCCAGTTCCAGAATTTATGGAGGCTTAACAATCATGAATGGCATATCCATTACAAGACTAGTGTCACAAAAGTTTTCCTTCATGCACGTATTTATCCCACAAGATGTGTCGATGACTTGCGCATTGTAACGCTAGTCAAAATAAAATAATTAGACTATTGCTGTTAGGGATGACAATTGTACCCGAACCTGATAGGTACCCGATAAAATTACCCGAACGGAGGCGAGTATGGGGAGCAAACTTTTACCCGTGGGCGAGTATGAGGGTTAACAAAAATACCCGTCGGGTATCGGGGAGGGTATGGAGATACCACCCCCCATACCCGT
>JANVCL010000213.1:1209545-1221631 GCA_026546855.1 Erythroxylum incrassatum | reverse complement strand
GAAATTCGAAAATCCCCAATCTGGACGAAATTCAGAGATTAGGCGTGGGCACGCCTAAGGACAGAATCCCAAATCTGTAGATTTGTCAAAATTTATTTCCAAGTGAAACACATCCATCCAAGATCTTCTAGAATTCTTTTCAAGAAGTTTCCCACCTAAACTAGAGGATTATCTAATTGGGATAAAATCTAATCAAGATACATGAAGAGATTTAATTAAATTAGGAGTGAAAGGTTGATTGCCGTAAGGGGTTAGGATTAGACAAGAGAAAGGATATATTCTGTTTATAAGAGGCTGCCGCAGATCTCTTCTTTTTGGGGGGTTCCTGGTTCATGATTTCTGATTTCCTCCCAGTAGTATAATCGTAGATTAGATTAGGGTATAATAGGTTTTAGAATCACATTATTTTCTTCTCATAAAAGACTGTCGCATCCTTGGTTTCCTTTTATTTCTTTATTATTCAACACCAACGACGCACTATCATCCTGGGCTGCCGCTGGTCCACGCTGCTGAGTACTCCATCATCATCACATGTCATCATTCCTCTTGGCTGCCGACTCTTCTTTGTCACGTTGTTGAAGCCCACCAATAGATCATCGCATATCATTCTTATTCCTTGGCTGCCGCAATTTGGTTTAATCATCTGTTATAGTTTAATTCTTCTTCATCTTCCAGTAGTAGTCACGTAGGCTTAGGGACTTTGGTTAATTTTAATTTTTTGGTTTTCTTGTTTTCAATTTTTGGCAGATTTCACTTAGGGATTTTTATTAGTTTCAATAAAGACCAGTTATGGAGACTATTTGTTTTATTATTTCTTTTGATTTCAATTCAAGTATGATGAATTAATTTTCTTGTCTTGGTTGAGGGATCCATGTTCCATGTTATTATGGTGAGATATTCTTAATCTTTTTCATGATTATTAATGAACATTGGATAATTTCAAATCTGTCTTGTTAATTAGATTTATTAGTTTCTAGGCGCGCAACTAGGAATTAATTAATTCAACTGCTAGGTTAACAAAATCTGATGTTCAATTTTGGTAACCACAAGTAGCAATTAGGATTACTCCTCTACGTTAGAGTCGGAAAATTTTAAGAAATTATCTACTTGATTGATTTCATGTCATACATGTTAATCGCTTGTCATTGATTCTTAATTCTATTATTCAATTTAATTTATGACCGTATCTAGACTAATTGTTTGATAACGTTGCTAATACATGTTTCTAGTCAATACAATTAATAGAAAATTCCCACAATGAATGTTCGTTAATAATTATAATTTTTGTCATGGATCCATAATAGCATGGTAACATCGGTGACCGAAACCAAGGTATTTTCCTATTGATTTTCCAGATTTAATTATTGTTTCAATTTTGATTTTCCTTCTTGATTTTTATTATTTCGGTAAGTAACAAAAACCCCTTTTTTATTATTTGTGCCATTTGAATTCGTAAATTCCATAATCGCAAAATTCCTCGTGGGAACGATATCCGCTTACCGCTACTACATTAATTTGTTTTAATGGGAGTGAAATCTTTTATATTTGGTTGCAGGCGATAGCATCACCACTTTATAATAGGACTTTAGCAGGGATGTGTTACAATTAGGTCATACATCCCTCAGCAGGCAAGTAACATGTCAAATGACTTATTGCTCCACTTGTTGTATACTTTCAAGTGAAGCAACTTTATTAAAAATTACAACTTTTAAAAGTTTGTACATCCAGGATACAACTCTTCAGTTGCTTTCCTCAACAATTCATGAAAGACACCCATAATAGAATCTCCGACGCCTATAGGAGGACTCCTTCCATCGTGATCAATTGGACAATCATTTAAGAAAGTACCCACATCATGAAGCAAATCTTGCATGCTATCATCTTCCTGATCACCATCACCTTCGTTAATATCATTGTCCATCCCATCAATGTCTACATTTGCAGCGTCAAGCCTTTCTTCCCTAGAGATAAATCTATGTTCTGGCATTTCACCGTGTAAAACCCAACGGGTGTATGATTGGTCTATGTCAAATTGCATTAAATGGTCAAAAACATTTATCTGAGACCTCATATAACAATCCATGCAATGTGCACAAAGGCATAAAATTTCACAATCTTTGCCCTTTTTTTCAGCCACAAAATTCATAAACATTCTCACTTCATCAATATATTCACAGGAAACCTTAACACTGTTCACCCAACTCTTATCCCTTGAAAAGTGTCAAAATACTTACTAATTAAATATAAGAATGAGAACATTATGTTATGTTAGTGGCAAATCAACAAAGACTCTTACTCGTATGCTTAATGAGGTAGTTTGACACTTTTCATCAAAGGTTTCAATAAATAGAAACATAAAATCACCTAATACACAACTGCTCTGTAATTCATACATTAACTCTTGGCAATTTATTTACTGTATTATTTATCTAATAGTTTAGTGTTTTTTTTCATAGAGCAAAATATGACATTTTATAGAGCAAATTCAATAGCTATGGTATGAATGCAAACAAACCAATTAACAATCTAGCAACTTGATACTTATAAGCTAGCATACCTGCTTTTTGTTTTCCAATGGCTCCTCCAACTATCTCCTCCTTACACTTGGAAATAGTATATGTTATAAAGCACGATAAATTAGAACTAAACTTCAATAATTAAATGTACAAAATGTAGAGACATCAAATCCTTAGCTAAAATCTATAACATTAAACACCTAAAACATTAAAAATGAACACCTATGAAGCCCAAGAAAGTAAAAGTACACCCCATTATCATAAATAGAAACCAAAACTAGCTGCAACAGTTGTAAATTGAACTTAACCCACTCAAAGACCAAAAAAATCCAAGAACATTAGTCACTTATATGATTAGTATATAGAGACTACAACATCAACAACGATCGCATAGCTAAAACAACATAACACAACAACAGTAGAAAGCTTAATGGGTATTATAGAAAATGAAGCTTACAACTAAAATCGAAGAAAAGGGAGAGCCATTGGAAGCCCAAATTGAAGAATAAGATGCGAAATCTATGAGAAGGTAACAAATAGATTGTGACAATTTAAGGTCGGAAGGCGGGAGCAGAAGCTCAACAATGATGTAGCTCTAGCGTTCGGTGGCAAAACGCAGGTGGGCGGGGAAGGGGACTGGGGTAGAGGTTTGAACAAAACCAAAACGACGTCGTTGTGCTGTTGAAGCAGAACGTTTTAAGTAAGCCTTCCATGACGTTTTCTTCAACAAAATGTCATAGTTTCTATTTCACCACGTTTTATTAATAAAACGTCGCAAAAGTGTCACAAATCAGCGATGTTTTCATAAAATGTCGCGAAAAATTTGAACTATTTGTGACATTTTTTAAACGTCACAAAAATTCTTCATAATTCGAAACATTTTACCAATAAAGCGTCGCAGATTGGATGTATTTCTTGTAGTGTACTTTTCTCGTTATGTTTTCTTGAGATATAAACCACATTTGATCATTCCTATATATAGATAAAATTCATTGGATGTGACAAATCCAAGTACTTTGTAGGATACATAGCCAAGTAAGCCTCGTGTTTATATTGTGGATGATTGTTGATGTACGAAAATTGGAATAGAATTTGTCAATTATTCATCGCCATTTGGATAATTTTAATTAAAGAACTCGTCCTTGTACACAAATATTCTTCCTATCGACAAGTTCTTAATCAATTTTGAGGATATATGGACTATAAAAGACTATGGATGAATTTCTTAGAAGTGAATGTTTTCTCCATCGAACAACAAGACAAAATTGTTAAAACTGAAGCACTTTAGCAATATGGAGTATACCAACATTCACCATTACTAAGAAGAGCCGATCCTCCAAACTAACCAAATTCACGCTCTTGCAGAATAGCTTAACCAATTATGTCTTATTTGAATATTATGCATGTTTGCAACCGATGACAAGCATATGCATATTGTTAGTTTATGTCCTTGTAGCCAATCAATTGGATGCAAATTAATGTATAACATTATTTTAATTAATGAGAAATGCTTGAATTATTTTTATGTATTAATTTAATTAATATTTTATGCTTTAATACTTAAGGTAAAATCTTTGAAATAAATACTGTATAATTAAAATTATAATGAGATTATAATTATAAGATTCAATTTACACTTATGTTGTTGGGCACACCGCCCTCACAAGACAAGTGTCCGACGTCCCAAGTGACATCTAAACTTGCATCCTACAAGGGTAGCATGCTCACACCAGTCAATCACCATGATCACAAATTGACTTCTTCAGAACAATTGTAGCTATATGTCTAGAGTTTAATTTGAAATAAGAACCATCTCATTCGGAGCTCTATAGATCAAGATATGATTAAAAAAGCCAAAGTATGTTCATAACCAAGTCATGCTCTTCCAATCCCTCACTTTCTTTTCATCAATCTTCTTCAAATCAACACCAAAGGATATCAATTTTTATGGAGGCATAGTGAATGTATTAGGAATCTATTGGTTCAACAATCACTACATTTGGAGTTCGGATGATGAAGTTTTGGCTAAAAGAGTCAAACATGTTCAGATCTACAAAATCCTTTGGGTGGCTTAACGTTGGTGAAGATACGAGGTGTGATCGCACCTTTCCTTGTTTCGAGTGCACCCGAGGCTACTCCTAGGGTGAGGTCGCACCTTTCCTTGTCATGATTGCACTGGAGGTTACTCCTAGGGTGCGGGATCGCACCCTGCTTCCTCGCGATCACGCCGAGGCTTTTATACATTATGTGCGGCATCACTAACAAATAATGATCATATCTCTCAACTATGATGTCCAAAAATTTCATTATTTATATCGTGGGAAAGCTAGAATGATAAGCTACAGCTTCCAAGAAGATACCTTTGTCTAATTTAGCCTAGATCAACACGTTTGTTTCCCTTAAAGTCAAAACATAAATTTTACCCCTATGAAAATGAAAAAATGCAATGTACAACTTGGAAGGCAATGAGCCAAAATGCAACCATATTTCATTAACATCAAAAGATAATATTTTACAAAACTTTAGATAAATATCAACATCTACATCAAGGCTTAACACAAAATACATTAGATGCTCATGTTCGATATGTTGCTAAAGCTACTCAAAAGTTATCAAACTAACTTAATCACTAAATGTAGCTATCTCGGAGTTTGTCCAATTGCCTTGCAAGGATCAATGATCTTCTCATTCTACACTTGAGAAGAAAATGGTGGGTTTAGCTACAAAGCTCAGTAGCTAATATATTTATAGCCATTGACAATAAGCCATACAATCAAACATATATACATATATTTATCCATATACATCAATATCTCATTTGGATAGCAAATCCATCATTCACAATTCTAATTCACAACTCATAGTTTAAAATGTCATCACCTAGAACATATCATAATCATCAAAGCATGACACTTAATCTTGCATCATAACTTGACAAATCAAAATGCAAATGCTTAAATAAATGGCTCGGGAGTTCTATGGAACGAAGTGGAGAAATTGAAGTTTTCACCATGAATGAAATGAGTCCATTCTTTGGATCTCATATGCCACAAGCGGGCAGCCAAGAGAAGGCTTTAGGTCAATGTGCACATGACTAATGAAACGGTATCTCTCTTGCCCAAACACAAATAGATTTCAATGCTCAATTCATTTCCATACATTTTCATACTTTTATGCTTTTTCCTCTTTCCATTTGTACAAAATGCCAAGACATTTTTCAAGGCATAGTATGATCATAATCAAAATGCATTTTGAACAATTACCATAATTCAAATCAGGCCATTTTAGCATGCAATATACATGCAAGGCATTTTGCTCATAAGACAACAACTATAAATAAATTGGCCACCTAAATCGTTTACAAAATCTAACTCAAGGTTGCCTCTCTTTTTGCTCTTGGATATGGTTTTCTTGATTTCTTAACATAACCAAAATTCTCATTCAATTCAAATTCAAATGGAAATCGCTAAAACTTCAATAGTCAAAAATGATAAAATTGAACTTAAACCTAACTTACCCATAGTCCATCTAGGTTGGAAAAGCCAAAACCTAGTTTAGAAACCCTAAAATCAAATTGGTCTCTTAAATCACCTTCTTCCTTCTTTCATTCCCAAAACAAATGCATTTCTCTTAACATTGCCTCTAATGTCTGGATTTTCCTCTTCGATTAACCATCAATCTGTGAATGGAAAGTTGTGCTAAAATGTAACTTAGTTCCCAAAGCCTTTTGTAAGCTTTCCCAGAATCTGGAGGTGAACCTGGGATCTTTATCCGAGACTATAAAGCTTGGAATCCTATAAAGTCTGATTATCTCATCTGTTTATTTCTTGGCCAAAGCATTCAAAGAATCTACTTGTCTAATTGGTAAGAAATGCACTGACTTAGTTAGCCTATCAACAATCACCCATATTACCTCATGCTTCCTACTAGTATTTAGCAATCCCATTAAGAAATCCATCGTAATCTTTTCCCATTTTCATTTAGGAATTGACAAAGGTTTAAGATTGCCAATAGGTGCTTGGTGTTTTGCTTTAACTTGCTAACACACTAAGCATTTTCTAGCATACTCTGCAACATCTTTCTTCATCCCTTTCCACTAAAAGTGTTCTTTCAAATCTCGCCACATCCTCGTACTCCCTGGGTGCATTGCATAGGGAGCATTGTGTGCCTCATCAAGAATCTCATCCTTCAATTCTAACATATCTGGAATGCACAATCTATTCCCTTTCACCATCAATCCATCTTCTCTTATCTCTATTTCAGAAGGTTTACCACTTTTAATCTCTTCTCTAAGCCTGGTCAAATACTCATCTTGCTCCTGTAATTCCTTAATCTTCTCATTCAACACTAGCCTTATTCTAAAATTAGCTAATATATAACTAGATTCAGCTTGCCTTAGTGTTACTTTAAGTCTGGCTAATTCCTCCATCAAAGGAAGATATACTGTCTCCATATAGGCCATAGTAGATTTCCTACTCAGTGCATCCGCTAATATATTAACTTTCGCTGGATGGTAGTCTATCATGAAGTCATAATCTTTCAACAGTTCCAACCACTTTATCTGTCTCAAATTCAACTCTTTCTAACTCATCAGATACTTAAGACTCTTATGGTCTATAAACACCCTGGTGGTGACTCCATATAAGTAGTGTCTCTATATTTTCAATGCAAAGATTATGGCAGCTAACTATAAGTCATGCATAGGATAATTCATCTCATAAGGTTTTAATTATCGAGAAGCATAGGTAATCACTTTATTTTCACGCATCAACATACACCCTTATCCCTTCCTTGAGGCATCACTGTATACTATATATCCATCCCTACTAGAAGGCAAAGTCAAAATCGGTACAGTTGTGAGCCTATTCTTCAATTCCTCAAAACTATTTTGTCACTCCTCTGTCCACACAAACTTCTGATTCTTCCTTGTCAATTTAGCAAGTGGGGCTGCTGTCATGGAAAAGCTGTTGGACCCCAAATTGTTCTTATGAAGTGTTAGAGGTTTAAAAAAAAGTTGGAAAATGTTACATTGAACATGCTTCGGTATATTGGCCATAAATTTTTCTCTAATTATCGAAATAAGACAATTCTTGATTTGAAATTAAACTAGAGAAATAGGACTACAAATTATCTGTTGGACTCAAGTTCTAATTTAGTCTCTAAGGGTTTCAATTTTCGGATGGTTAATAGAGAGATATTTAAATCATTTTGATTATAAATTATATGAAACTTGTGAAACTTATTTATTGAGAAAGATTACCAAACAACCTTTTAATGGAAAGGGAGAGCATGTCCATAGGTTAATAGAGCTTATACATTAGATGTATATGGCACCATGTCTACTTGTGTTAGAGGTAGATGCTCATTTTTTTTACATTCACAAATAATCATTCTATATATGGCTATGTGTATTTAATGAAACAAAAATTTGAATCAGTTTTAAAAAACAATAATTTAGACTTGTGATTGAAAAACAAACTGGTAAAAGTATTAAGACACTTAGATATGATCAAAGTAGTGAGTAGTTAGACCATAAGTTTCTTGGTTACTTAAAAGAGAATTAGATTCTCTTATAATGGACTCCTTCTGAAACTCCACAATATAATGGAGTGTCTAAGAGAAGAACTGTACACTATTAGATATGGTAGGTTATATGATAAGTCATACAATCCTTCTTATCTCCTTTTGGAGATATGCCCTTAAAATTGTTGTTTACTTTTTAAATAGAGTTTCATCAAAACAAGTTGATAAAACACCTTATGAGATATGGAATGGTAGTATACTAAACTTCTCATAACTAAAGATTTAAAGACGTGATACTTATGTGAAGCATGCAACATCTGATAAGTTTCAAGCCAAGTCAAATAAATGCAAATTTATGGGATGTTTAAAAGAGAATGTTAGATGTCAATTTTACCATCCTCTTGATCAAAAGTTCTTTGTATTGAGATATGTTACATTCCTAGAAAGAGAATTTAGTCTAAAGGAAAGTGGTGCGAGTAAGTGAGAACTTAGAGAAGTTACAGACTCACATCCAAATGGAACAATGTTAAATTGATATATATGATGTACAACCAAAGATCCAAAAGATATATAATCTGGAATGCGGTAGTAGGATACGTCGTCCCTCATTAAATTAGATCTACATATTGAAAAGGGGAAAGACAATGTATAACTGATAGATGATGAGACTACTACTTTTAAAGAAGCAATGTTTGATGTTAATTCTTTATAATGAAATAAAGCCATAAGATTTGAAATGGAATTCATATATGTTGACCAAACATGGACTTTAATGGATGCTCTTGATGGTATTGTACCTAATGTTGTAAAAATCAAACCGATTTGATCTGTTTAACGGTAAAAACTTTAAATTGGTTAACTTTCCAGTTTAATTTTTAGTTTTTCAGTTTGATTTAGTTTAATAATTTTGTTGTTAAAAATCAACCAGTTTATTAATTAATCGACCAATTTTCATAAAATAATCAATTTTTATAAACCAAAATAAGTCAATTGATTTTTATTTAATATTCTACTTTTTCAATTAACATCAATTTTATAAGGAAAATTTTTTATTCATTTTCAAATTCTTCAATTTATTTAATCTTTAGTTAGTTTTATAATGATCTAATACTGGTTGAATCTTTTAAACTTTAGATATCCTGTCTTATTGGTTTAACTTTCGGTCCAGATTTGAAAACATTGATTGTACTTATAAGATGGAAGTGGGTGAGAAAAATTGGTATGAATGGTAATGTACACAAGTACAAAGTAATGCTAGTGGCTAAATGTTACAAACACAAATAAGGAGTTGATTTGGAATGAAACTGTTTTGTGAATAAGTATGATTAAATCCATAAAGATCTTATTAGCTATAATCATATATCATGGTTAATAAATTTGGTAAATGGATGTTAAAACAATATTTCTTAATAGGAATTTTCTTAAGGACGTGTATATGATACAACTTGATGATTTTGGATCTAAGAGAATTCCTGATTAAGTTTGCAAGTTGCAAAAGTCTATTTATGGACTAAAGTAAGCATCACAAAATTGGAACATCCATTCTAATAAGACAATCAAAGAGTCTAATTTTATAAAAATAAATAGATGAACTATGTGTCTATAAGAAGGTTAGTGGGACTATAATAATTTTTATAGTATTGTATATGGATGACATATTGTTGATTGAAAACCACATGACAATGCTCCAATATGCAAAGATTTGGTTGTCTAAGAACTTCTTCATGAAGGATAGTGTATAAACATCCTTATGTTGGGAATAAAGATCTATAAAAATGGATCAAATTGTTTGCTTGGTTTATCCTAAACTACGTATGTAGATAAATAGGTTTAATATGGAGAATTCCAAGAGAGGATTCTTGTCCATGTTACATAGGATTACTCTCTCATAGAGTATGTGTCTTAAGATGCAAAAAGAGAGATATAAAATGGATTGTGTTCTATATGCTTTGACAATTAGATAAATCATGTGTTGAGATGTTATGTAACAGATGTCCCTTATGTTTTAAGCATAATGAGATGGTTTCAAGTCAATCTTGATGATGATCGTTAGATAGCTGGGAAAAACATCTTAAAGTATTTGAGAAGAACTAAAGATATTTTCGTGGTTTATGAAATAGTTGAACTGATAGCTTAGGGAATTAAAATGCTAGTTTTTAGTCCAATCTAGGTAATAGCAGGTCATAGCTAAAGTGCATCTTCTCTCTGAATGGTGGTAAGATAAGTTAGAAGAATCCCAAATAATTATTCATTGTAGATTCTACGACTAAGATAACATACATTTCAATCTTAGAGGTGGAAAAGGAAGCAATTTGGATTAAAAAAAATTCATTACTATATTTGGAGTAGTTCCTAACATTTTTAACCCAATAGTATTGTACTATGACAATAACGACGTCATTGCATAATTGAAGAAACCAAGGTCTCATCAATAGTCGAAACTTGTACTCATAAAGTTTCACTTGATTAGGGAGATAATGGATCGGAAAGATATAACATTAAAGCGAGTTCCTACTAAAGAAAATCTTGCAAATCCTCTTACTAAGCAATTGTTTCAAGAGAGATACAATTGACATACAATAGATGTGGTATTAGATATATAGGTCATTGACTTTAGTGCAAGGGAGAGCTTATTAGGTTATTCCCTTTCAGCCAATCATACATGGATAGGTTGAATCAAACTACTTTGACATTCTTAATATTTGGGTGAACATGACATGTTGTTGTACGCTAATTTTGATATATAATTAAAATATTTAATTGGATAGTCAAAGATTAACTAACAAGAGTTTTTATTTGTCTAATTCTTATTATAAATTAGAATTATAATTTAGAATCATTTTTAATATATTAGGAACCTAATAGGTCACACTAAAGAATAATTAAAAAGAGAAAGTTTAATTTAAATTAAATTAGACTTAATTATGAAATTTAAAAAAATTATGAATCAAATATGAGATATTTGATTTTATTAAAATTTAATTAAATTATATTAGAGTTTTAATTTAAGTGTAATTAGGAAATTTAATTTTAAGAAGAAATAGACCCTGATGGTTTTTTTCCTATAAATAGGAAATAAACATAAAGGAGCTAACATTCTTACTTCTTCTTCTTCTTCTTCTTTTAAAATGTTGAGTTCTTTTTCTCTGTTCTAAAGACATTATTAGAAGTTGGATGTTAGAACAGTTTGTAGATAAGACCTCGTGAAATTGTAGCTCTAACATATTAGGATTTGGAAGAGATTTTTTTTTTCACTAAGCTCGTGATTAGATCATAGTTTATCTCCCAACAAAGTTTACTTTTGTCTCCCTTTTATGCAAGTTAATTTCAAAAACTTGTGACATAATGAAACTTTGTAGCACTAACATATTCATATTTTTGCCACATTTTGTATAGAAATTTAGACTTATATTGTAGCACCCCACTCCCACAAGACCCGAACCCGACATCGTGGTGATATCCGAGTCCGTGACCCGCGAGGGTGGCATGCTAGGGCATTAAATCCATTACAAGTTGGTATAATTTTTTTTAAAACACTAACATTACAAAAATCCATTTCCAATGTGGGCCATATAAATTTAACAGTCGCGATAGAAAACTTGCTTTCAATACAGTACCAGCAATACAATTTCAATAGTCAATTTGGGCCCATTTTCATTTATAACCCTTTTTCAATTACAAAACAATCCGTTTTGGGCCATTGGGGCTCATTTCAATACGCAAAACACATACAGTCACTTCCAATTGGCACAAATCAATATAATCAGCCATATCCACATTTTAAACAATCCCATTACTAAAATTCCCATACTTTGCCACTTATTACATACTGAAACATTCAATTACACACTGTACAGAATTCGAAGAATACATGCTATACAAAGATAAAAAATATCCTAATGCAGACGCGAACTGATCTCAACCTCTAACTTTCCCCTGTGTGCAGTAAGTATACTCCTGTTGTAGAACTGGGTATTCTTCTGAATCCTGAAAAATAGATGCAAATTTTGGGTGAGTTTTGCGAACTCAGTGAGTGACCATCATTGA
>JANVCL010000213.1:1185162-1203071 GCA_026546855.1 Erythroxylum incrassatum | reverse complement strand
AGGGCCAGATAGATTACCGAGCGAAAGATCCATGAGGTTTAATGTACTCAATTTACACAATTGTCTCGAAATCTCTCCTGCAAAATTATTTCCCTTTAGTAAAAGAAATCCCAAATTTGAACACTTGTCAAGCCATTTCGGAATGCTTCCAGTCAAATTATTATGACTAAGAACAATAGCAACCGTCTCCTTGCAATCAAAGCCGTTTGATAATGATCCTTGTAGCGTGTTATTTGACGAGTAAACTTGTGATATAGATGGAGGAAATAAATCTAGTAATAGAGTTCCCTCAAATTGGTTGTGTGATAAGTCCAAAATTGCAAGATAAGACATATTTGAGCTCCACAAAGGCATTTCACCGGAAAGATTATTATACCTCAAGTCTAATACAACCTGTTAAAATATTTATTATATCTCAATTATTTAATTTCGACACTTTTGATTATTAAGTCTTCAAGATAATATTTAAAAATTTAAATCATGATATGGTATAAATAAGTAACATTCCTTATTTAAATTGGATGGTCTAAGAATTGCAGTGAAATTACAAGTTTATCTTTAATTGAAGTTCAAGTAGATTATGTCAGATTATGTATAGATATTGTTTCTTTTTGCAGTAGCAAGGTAGGCTTGCGTCCGTGAATTTTTGTTGGTGTCTTGATTGATTGATTGAGCGTGTATGGGCACATCATGTTTTTGTTTTGTAGAGTATACAATGAGATAGCTAAAGGAGTGTGGCTATGTGCATGCTTTTCTTGTCAAAAAGATTTCTACGTGCGTGACACAACTTCTGCATTTGAAACGTTAGTAATTTGGTGAAGATTTTGGCTGGGTGTTCACTTGATAAGGTGTGCGTGATCTTGCTTCTACTATACACACACGCGTGTTACTTGGTAATGCTTTCGTTTAGATGGTTATGGAAGTGTATGCGTGAAAGGGGAACTTGAGATCTGATTATTTTTGTTGTGGGTTGAATTGAGGGAGGCTTGTGTGTGAATTGGTCTGCATCTTGGTGTTGATTGATCTATGGTGAATAGGCAGATCACATTACTGGGTGTGTAAAAAATTGAGTGATAACTGAAAGTGTGTTGTGGTTTGCTTGAATCATCGTTTTAGAAGGTGTTGTCGTAGGCTGAAGGAAAGTATTAGTGAACTACAAATTTTGTGATGGTTGTTGTGTGATTTCTTTCTTGCCTTGTTTTGATTTGGTCTTTGTCTTGTCTGGGTTTGTCGCAGGTGAATGATAATTGTGGACTGATTTCTTTGTGGCTACAACATCTTGGAGTGGGTCGTTTGCATGGGTTGTTATACTTGATGTCTTCATCCCGTTGATGTGAATTAACCCTGGTATTTGCGTGGATCATCTTATAGTTTGTGGTGACAATTTTTAGACTTGTTTCAGTGGAACCGAATCTATAGGAGAGTTGTTTTTCTGTTCTTTCTCAAGTGTTCTCATTTATGTTGAAGTTTGTTTAACCACTTGAGTCATTTATTTAGTATTCTTTCATTATAAAATTTTTGAGAAAAATCTTCTATTGAGGTTAGTACGAAATGGTCGTACTATTGGGATAAATTTAACGGGTATTGAGGGCGAGGGATATTGTCAAGAGTTAAGTGGTGTCGACTCAGTAAAGTCTATTGTCATTAGTGAAAGAATTAAGCTGGGTAAGGCCTCGTAGACGTAAACAAAGTGTGTCGAACTGTATTAACAAATATTAATATTAATTTATATTTGTGCGTTTAATTTTTCTGATTTTTTATTATACTAGAAATAACAGCGACAAAACCTAAAAATTTACGAAACTAATATACCCCTTCGGATTTTTCAAGATCAGTGTAGGAAAGAACATTCCGATTTCAGCTGGAATTCGACCGTAGAATTTATTGCAAGAGATGTGTAAATGCACTAAATGCATATGAGGTTGAATTGGCAACTCGAAAATTCACAAAAGAGAAGTATTTGCTAAATTTAAGGACGTTAAATACGTGTTGTTCTGCAGCAACCAACGTGAAAATTCCCCTCTCATTTTGTCATGAGAAATATCAAGGACTTAAAGGTTATGTTGATGGTAAAGAAATTTAGGGAATGATCCACCATTTCCATGGCACGACAATAAGAATTTCTGAAATTGAAACTTTGAAATCAAATTCTGCCTCTCAGTTTCACTGTAAACTTTATTTCCGAAGCATCGAAAGATTCGAGTTTTGAATGACTGAAAAATGAACTTAAAGATACTGGAACTTGAAAATTATTCCACTTTAGACTTAGAAAGTGAATGGATGTCAGACTTTTAAGTGGTGAGAAAAGAGATGTCTCTGCTTAAACTATTCCGAGCCAGATCTAAAGGTTGAAGAGCGGTCCAATTTGCCATACACCAAGACAAGTTACCATTCAGATTGCTTCTGCCCGGACGTAAGGTTTGAAGATCCTTTAATGCGCATAAACCTAAAACTTATACTATAATCATTAAAATTTTAAAGGGTTAATTTATCGAATATCGATATATTTCTTGTGAACGTACTCTAGATTATGTGGCAACTTAGTCCACATCCTCGCAAGTTTAAGCTCCGAACTGATGTTAGGTTTCCAAATGCTTTGCACAATCTTGTCTTTAAGATTGGAGCTGCTCAAGTCCAGTTGCTCCAACTTCTTGAAATAAAGGAAACCTAAAATACTAAGCAGGAAGATTATTACACAATGCGTGATATATATTTTGGACACTAAAATTACGTACTTTGAATGACATCAACAAAAACTTCCCCTGTTTTTTTTTTAATTTTGTAATTTAAAGAAACTTTTTTCCGAGTACTTTAAGTTATGAACCTTTGATTTGATTTTTGAATGGCTCAACCAGCCATTTAAATTAAGAGTTATTAATTTATTATTGATTTCAAGTTGAATCACAACCTCTAAAAGGTTCAAATTTGTTGATCTTATTTCCGTTTAGGTCCAGCTCCATCAAGTGGCTTGGTGCACTCATTCCTAAATAACAAATAGAGGAACATTTACAAGATCAAGACTAAAATAAAAACCAATTGTCTGAAAGTTCATTAATCATGCTAATAATACGAACAATTCGAAATTTAATTGATAAAAACGTATCATACTTATCTAACCTGTCAAATTTACTGTTCCTTTATTTGATTAACTTTCAAATGCAGGGATTTGAGAGGAAGAAGCCCATTGAGAGATGATAAGATGCTATTGTTAAATCGATTATAACTCAGGTCAAGCAATTCCAGGCTATTCAATCTCTTAACTTCTGGGTCATCTGTGTAAGATCGAAACATTTAGATAATTAGAAAGATTCACTTATCCAGTAATATTTTTGCTCATATTCAATTTCAAGATGTAAGTGATGTAGTTATGAAAATCGTATGTTTATAATTTCTCCAAAGATTGATTAGACAATGCAACATTACCTTTTGAAGTCTCAAATTCGTTGATCTCATTGTCACCCAATCGCAACTCCTCCAACGCCTGAGTTTAGAATGATTACAAGTGTTAATTATTAGTTAATGTTGTACCTTCAAGATTACATAGTACTTAGCTAAATAAATCAAAAGGTTAAACAAAGAAATCATTTGATACCGTGGAATGATTTAAAACCTTTGATTTCGTTGGATCCTAAGGACAACTTGTTCAATCTTGTGAGATTGCAAAGATATGACAATTTAGATAAAGTCAACATGAATAAAAATTGGAGGATGTGTACATGGAATTGCGATTTAGATACGGACATATTCTTACAATTAAATCTCAACTACCTTTAAAATCAAAATTTCCATTTAATCTATTCTCGGATAGATCCAAAGATATCAAGGATGAAAGACTGCCCAGAGATGATAGTATGCTGTTGTTGAAAATCTTACCTTATTAAAGGGACTTCAATTTTACAAGTTCAGAGTGTTTCATAACCTGCAAGGGAAGGAGTTTGTTAAGTATATCAGCATCCATTAATAATGGAGCCGAAGGTGGACAATTATTTTTAGCGACGGAGTTAGAAATTTAAAATAGGATAATCTAAATATTTAAGTTTTTAAATTTTGGGTGACTCAGTGCATTATTGGATTCTAAATAATTCTGTTCTTATATATATATATATATTAAAAATAAATTTTTTTATAAATCTTAGAGGGTCAGTGTACTACTGGTCCCATCTACCTCCGTCTGTGATTGTTTCGCATAATTTTAAAAATAAAGAAACACTGACCTCCATTTTCAACGCAACCTGCAATTTGATTGAACTTGTCAATTCATGGAAGGGACGAAATAGAGAAGCATTTAGGTGCCACTCATCATCATATAGTCAGGGACGAAAGGTATAGCAACTAAAGTCATCAGTTTAGTTAGCAACATTGACAAATTTTTATGCTAAATGATAATGATAAGATGAATTATTGCTCAAGAAGTCTGAAATCTACTCCAATCATACACGTTAGGAGATCACCATCAGAGCAGTTGTGTTAAAGAACAAGTTATCAAGTCATTGAAACTTTTGTGGATGGGAGATGAATATTGACTGTTATGAATGAGAGAGAGTTGTATATATGCAACGATACAACAGGGTGCCAATCAGCTATATTAATCTCCGGGAGCTTAATATAGGAGACAATAATATTAGTGGCACCTTACCTTCTTGTTTGGCAAAATTTTCAATTATTGCGTTTTTATGTTTATTCACTGGAAAATAGTATTGTAAAAGAATTTAGGATTATTGCAATTTTATTTAAATTATTTGATTTTTTATCTTTCTTGAATGCAAAAATGATGAAGTTAAGACTTCTATGTAACTCTTCAATTTCTCTTATTTAACTAATTTGAATTATGATAATATAATTTTTTAATACATCTTTAACTTATTAATTTCAGAAGAAACTAATATTATATACTATGCATTTATATAATATATAACTAAATCAATTACTTTTTAACTTTTGTTTAGAATATAAGCACAGATCATGAGTTATGATTTTATAATTTTTTTTGTACATCCTTATCACATTTTATGAACCTAACAGTGTTAGCTTTGTGTTAATTTTAAGTTAATTTTTATGCAAAGATAATATTATTATGCAATAAGGATTTTATATAACGTATTTTAACATAATACAAAATATATAATACAACATAAATTAATGAAAAGAAACCATGAAAAACTTTATGGACTACTAATTTATGAAAAAAAAATGAAGATTATGTAAGATAGATAACGTTTGAGTGTACTGCAGGACAAAAAAATCTCTTTCATAACTATACTAAGTCCTTTATCTTTTATGATCTTTTCAGGTAACGTGTAGAATGAAGAGTATTCTTTCTTCACGTCATGGGATAATTAGACCGTCATTAATTTGTATTGACTAGCTTAACAAATTTCTTGACTCTAATATCAATGACATGAAATACGGTTCAAGAAATCAAGTGGGGTTATTGGAAGAGCAAATACGGTTGGAGCACTTGGGAGTGAGTAATGATCCCATAAGTCTTGTTGGGATGAATTATTGTCCAAGAATTCAAGTGGGGTTGTTGGGATGAATTATTGTCCAAGAAGTCTAATTCTACTCTAAACACACACGTAGAAGGATAAGTATCAGAACATCTATATATCAAAAGAGAAGTTACCAAGTCATCGTACTAACATGTTCAACACTGCAACTTGTAAAATGATAACAATTTTTGTTCTATATATAAGAAGTTTTAGTTAGATTATGAGTTGTTTGCCACAGACTATATAACCACTAATACATTCTTTGAATAATTAGTTTATATGTTTTTCTCTAAATTTTGGGATGTCTTTGTAAATTTTTTATAAAGTTATTTTTTAATAATATGACAAGATATTTATTTTAATTTCTATTAGTAATATAATTTTAAGATTGTTATACAATTTTATAATACATTCATAACTTATCAGTTTTTAAAAAACTAATATTATGTACTTTATGTAATATATTTAAGTAGTATATAATTAAATTAAATTTTCTTTTAACATTTTAAAAAAGAAAATTGAATTATGATTATATAATTATTCAATGTGTCCTTATCACATTTTTTTTATGAAATTTACATGGTAAATTTTATGTTAATTTAATTTAAAAATAATTTTTTGGTTTCATGCAATAAGGATTTTACATCATGCATTTTAACATCATAAAAATGTATAGATATATAGTTGGAATACAAAAGGCTCACAAATTTATTTTTATATATCGTTATGTGATCCATTAAAAATTATATGGGCCACCAATTTATTTAAGAAAAATGATATTAATAATATTAATTAAGAGTTAAGACATTGATTGCTTAAAATTTCTTTCCTAACAAATTCAATTCTTTTCTTCTAAATTATGCAATGGAGTAGAGGATTTTGACAAAAGAGATTTTTTCTATAATGAAGTTCCGTTCTGCGTTTTGCTCATCAACTTGTGAAATACTATAATTTATAATTGGCTCATTGTAAACTTATTATATAAATTTAAGGGGTAAGAAACGTAGACTACTCCTATTATTTAAGAAATATTAGAAAAACTTCTTGATTTTTAAAATTCTAAAAAAATCATTCTACTTTTTAATTTATCAGGAAACTCCTTCTCTTAAATACCAACTAAAAAACACACATAATATGAATATTAGACAAGAATTTATCGAATATTATTAATATGATAACTTTACTCAACTTATAAACTTGATCCTGATTAATTGAATTAGATTTAAATTAATAAATTATCTTAAATTATTAATTTAAATTAAATTTAATTAGTTAGATTCAAGTTTAAAAATTGTACTATATTGTTATGTAAATAACATTTGATTTAAGTTAAATGTTTATCTTGCATATGCTTTATCATTATTTTTAAGTAAAGTTAAACAAAGAATTTTTATAAAAAATCTTAAAATTAGAAGATTTTTTTTAAAATTTAAAAATTAGGAAACTTTCTAAAATTTCTTAAACTACATAGAAGGAGATTTGTGATTCTTATCCTAAATTTAATTTCTATTCATCATTTACAAAAGTCAGCCAACCAAAGTCATTAATAGTCACTGTAAGATAAGGATGAATTATTACTCACGAAGTCAAGTCTACTCCAAACGTACACGCAAATTGATCACTATCAAAGCATCTATATCTAAGAAAAAAGTTATCATACCAACTTTGATCAACACCGCAACTTCCAAAATGAGATGATTTTTGCTCCACATAAGAAATGAGGCATAAACATTTGTTCAAAATTTTCCACATAAGGTGGGTCAGCTTCATAATGGTGCTATAAAATGCTTGTGGCAGTTCATCATTTGTTCAAAAAGCAACAAAGAGCAGTAGTCGATCGGTAGAGATGGCGAGAGCAGAATACCATATGAGGTTACAAAAAGAAGTGATTATTATGATAGTATTATTCCTATTACAATTTTGGATCTCCCATGGTTGTTTGGAGGAGGAGAGAGCTGCACTGTTGCAGCTCCAACATTCCTTCAATTACCCAAATGGGCAATCATGGGATATGAATATCGACTGTTGTAAATGGCTGAGGGTTGAGTGCGACGTCACAACAGGGCGAGTTAGTGAGCTACGCCTTGGGTATTCTAGAGATGAGAGTTTAGGAGAATGGAAGTTCAATGCCTCAGTGTTCCTTCCCTTTCAACAACTCAGAAGTCTTTATTTAAGCGGCAACAACATTGTTTGTTGCGTAAAGAATGAAGGTTATTCTATTTTTATTTTTATTTTTTTTGGTGCAAAGAAGAAATAAAACTGTTCTATTTTAATTAATACCACACAAACACCATATGATATCACAAACTAATACCGTTTTCTCATTTATATGTCCAACTCCCTCCCCCTTACTCTTTTATACACACACACACATGGATTGTCATTTCTTGCTAATTTAATTCAACTTAATTATTTTATTAAGCAAGCTCTAACATGTAAATAATGCAGGTTTTGAAGGATTTCAAAGGTTGAGCAATTTGGAGACTCTTTATTTGGATGAGAATAATTTGAATAATAATATTTTATCAATGTTTCACCGATTTCAATCTCTCAAAATTTTGTCGCTGAGTTATAATAAATTGAGTGGATCAATTTATATGAAAGGTACATCTTTCTTTTTTAATAAAATATTAATTTATATTTTATCATATTATTAATTTGTTAGTTTTAATTTTTAATGCATAATAATTATGAAAATTTAAATTTTTAATACATAGTAATTATGATACTTACTTTCTTTTTTTTTATTGTTTATTAGATTTGGTCAACATAACCAATTTGGAGGTGTTAGACTTAAGTGGCAACAATATTGAGAAGTTTGTTTCTTCTAAAGGTATAAATTTAGATAAAATTTGAATATTTTTGTTAATCCTATTTTCAATTTTTAAGATGTCATTCTTTATTATATTTAAAAAATAAAAGAGATCTATTTAAAAAGCCAAAAAAATTACAAGAGTAAACTTGGTTCCTTGCAAAGGAAATCTATTACAAAACTCACTTTCTATAGTGTGATAGAAAGGTTGGGAGGACCAGCAATAGTTAAGCCATTAGTCTGTTTTTCATTTTGATGGTAAGTTTATGAAAATAATAGTTTTTCTATGTTGTTAATTTATTGGTGATAGATATCCAAAATTCGAGCAACATAAGCATCCTTTCGCTTGCCTATGGCGTTTGTAACGGAAGCAACTTTGAACTACAATCATTAAAAGCATTCAAAAATCTTAAGTCTTTTCATTTGGAATATAATAATTTCAAGGGAGTACTATTTCCTCGAGGTAACTAAAGTTTATAATTGATTACTTGTACATTTGTTAAATTATTTTTCTTTTGGTCTTGAAATTTATTATGAAATTTAAGATGATCTAATTAAATTATTTTTCTTTTGGTCTTGAAATTTATTACGGAATTTAAGATGAATTAAGTACATTGGAAGAGTTGTTCTTGGACGGTTCTAACATGGACGAGAGCTTCCTCCTATCGCTTGGAGCACTTCAATCTTTGAAGCTCTTGTCCTTGGAGAGGATCCACTGTGAGATGGTCAATATTCAAAGTAAGTAGTAACTACTGTTTTATCAAATTCGTAAGTAATATTTGCTTTGATTTGTTAATAACTAAGGATGACCAAAAATTAAATTATCATTTAGAGTTACAAAACATGTAATGTTTAGAAATGCTTATAATTATAATTAATGATTTACAAGCATGTTATTTTTTTAGAAAATTCCTTAAAATAATTAATAATTGAAAATATTATATTTTTGTGTGTGTGGCTTTTGTAGGTTTTCCCTATTTCAAGAGCTTGAAACGTTTAGATTTGAGTTATAATGTTGTGGGCAATAACTTCCTCAACTTCATTGTAAATACTACTTCACTTGAATCTTTAGAGTTGACAAGTTGTGAGCTCACCGCCAACATTGATGGTAATTTTTATGAGTTAACAAATTTTGAGGAATTATTATTATTTTCTATACTCTATAATGTTCTCTCAATTTATTTTTAGAATTATGCAAGTTGACGAATCTCCAGGAGCTTGATCTACAATACAATAAGATTAGTGGCACCTTGCCTCCCTGTTTGTCAGAGTTGAAGAATCTCCAGAAGTTTGATCTAAAAGGCAATAATATTAGTGGCACTTTGCCTCCTTGTTTGCCATATTTGAAGAATCTCCAGAGGCTTGATCTAGGATACAATAATATTAGTGGCACCTTGCCTCCTTGTCTGGCGAATTTGAAGAATCTCCGTAGGCTTGATCTAAGATTCAATAATATTAGTGGCATCTTGCCTCCTCGTTTGGCGAATTTGACATCTCTTCAATATTTGGATTTATCTTTCAATCACTTCATTGGAAATATATCTACATCTCCCTTAAAGAGTCTCACATCTATTGAGTACCTACGAATTGAGAATAATCAATTTGAAATTCCAATATCACTCTCTCCATTTCTCAATCATTCTAAACTCAAGGTTTTGACTGCTTATGAAAACGAGGTGTATGTAGAAAGTGGTGGGGTTGACAATAATTTAAGTCCTAAGTTTCAATTAGAAGAACTTGGTTTGTCCTCTACATATGGGAAAGGAGGGGTATCATTTCCCATATTTCTACACCATCAGCATGATTTGAGATTTCTTAATCTTTCTGGTATTCAAATGAGGGGAGTTGGATTTCCAAGTTGGTTACTAGACAACAATACAAATTTGGAGGACCTATTTTTGAACAATTGTTCTCTTTTGGGAATGCTGCATTTGCCAAGTCATCCTCACTCAAAGTTGCGCTACTTGGACATTTCCAACAATCGGTTATATGGCCACATTCCTATAGAGATTGGAAGGTATTTTCCAATGCTACAACTTTTATTATTCCGCAGAAACGATTTCATTGGAAAGATTCCGGATAGCTTGTCTAATTGTTCTCTCTTAAAATTATTAGGCTTGGATCATAATAACTTATATGGCAAAATACCAGGGTGGATTGGAAATATGTCTTTTCTTATAATCTTGGATCTATCAAATAATGACCTTTTTGGAAGCCTACCCTCAATGTTCGTGGCCCCAAAAGTTGCACACATCTATTTATCCCATAACAGACTTGAAGGACCTTTTCCTGATGTACTTCCTAACCCTTATGTGGCCACACTAGATCTAAGTCATAATTACTTAACTGGTGGCATACCGAATTCAATCAAGAATTTGTATGGGTTGAAATATGTTCTACTGGATCATAACAATTTGCAAGGTGAAATACCTATTTATCTATGGCAGATGATGAATGAGTTGAAGCTTGTTGATCTTTCCCATAATAGGTTTGACACTCTCTCACTCAAGAACGATACTTTTGAAAGTCCTCCTGAGGATGGTTATGTCTCTTACTATAATGAATTTCTTGAATTGGCAGAAAAAGGAAATACTTACCAATATGGCACAAGACGTATATATGACATTGGTTTCATTGGATTAGATCTCTCCAGTAATAACTTGGCATGTTCAATCCCTTTTGAAATTGGAAACAAAGTAGATATGAAGATGTTGAACTTATCCTATAATAATTTGACAGGACATATTCCATTATCATTTTCGAATATGATAACAGTGGAGAGTTTGGATCTATCCTACAATTACTTGAGTGGAATATTTCCTCCTCAATTGGTTCAATTAAAATCTTTAGAAGTGTTTAGTGTGGCTTATAATAATATTTCTGGTAAGACGCCGGAAAGAGTCGGACAATTTGCAACTTTTGAAGAAAGCAGCTATCGAGGAAATCTTTTTCTGTGTGGATTACCCCTGCCTAAGAATTGCACTCCAACAGAATCGTCAGTTACAAAGGAGAGTTCGATTAATGATACTGCTGATAGTTTCATAGATATGGAGACTTTTTAGATAAGCTTTTGGGTTACTTTCATTGTTGTATTGATAGGAATAGCTTCAGTTTTGTGTATAAATCCTTACCGGTGACAAGCATAGTTCATCTTTATCGAGTTGATGATCAACATCATGCTACTATTTTTTTAGTGGATCATCTTCCCTTCTTAACCAAATTTGGGATTTCTTGTCTCTCTAAGGACATGTGACTTAAGATCTTAATATAGTTGTACTTAAAATTCGAATTTCACCAGTCAAAGCATTGTTTCATAGATCGATTCCTGCGGAAGTAGGCAAGAATCCTGCCTATGAAAGTATATGATGTACTCTTGTGAAATCCAGTTGAACAGGTGTTGAATCTTGTGTTTCACCATAAGACCTGGTTAACTTGATTTCATCAGAAAATTTATAATTAATACTTACTCTTATACAGGTAGGAATAGGACCAGATAGATTATTGAGCGAAAGATCCACGAGGCTTAACTTATTTAATGTGCACAATTGTCTCGAAATCTCAAATTTGAACACTTGCCAAGCCATTTCGGAATGCTTCCAGTCAAATTATTATGACTAAGATCAATAGCAACCATCTACTTGCAATCAAACCCGTTTGATAATGATCCTTGTAGCTTGTTATTTGACAAGTAAACTTTTGATATAGACGGAGGAAATAAATCTGGCGATAGAGTTCCCTCAAATTGGTTCCGTGATAGGTCCAAAACTGCAAGATAAGACATATTTGAGATCCACAAAGGTTTTTTACCGAAAAGATTATTATATCTCAAGTCCAATACAGCCAAGTTGAATCTTTTAGACGAGCTATTCGGGATAATTCCTGTCAATTGATTGCCATCTAATTGCAACCAAAACAGTTCTGATAAGGATGCATTTCCAGGGAAGATTTGGCCTCTCAAGCTGTTGTTTGAGAGTTGCAATTCCATCAATGAACCACAACCTTTGATCAAGACCTCCGGTAATTCCCCTGACAACTCATTGTTGGATAAGTCTAAGCCATTTAATGTGCTCATGTTTCCAAACAATGGAGGCATGCTACCACTGCAGTCGTTATTGGACTTGTTCAAAGAGATCAACATAGGGAAGTACATTCCGATTTCAGTTGGAATTCGACCGTAAAATTTATTGCCAGAGATATGTAAATGCACCAAATGCATATGAGGTTGAATTAGCAACTCAAAAATTCCCGAAAGAGAAGTATTTGCTAAATTTAAGTACGTTAAATACATGTTCTGCAGCAACTAACGTGAAAATTCCCCTCTCATTTTCACACGAGAAATATCAAATACTTCAAAGTTATGTTGATGGTAAAGAAATTTAGGGAACGATCCACCATTTCCATGGCAGGACAATAAGAATTTCTGTAATTGAAACTTTGAAATCAAATTCTGCCTCTCAATTTCAGTGTAAACTTCATTACCCGAAGTATCAAAAGATTTGAGTTTTGAATGATTGAAAAATGAATTTAAAGATACGGGAACTTGAAAATGATTCCACTTTAGACTTAGAAAGTGAATGGTTGTCAGACTTTTAACTGGTGACAAAGAGATGTCTTCGCTTAAACTATTCCGAGCCACATCCAAATGTTGAAGAGCAGTCCAATTTGCTATACGCTAGGGCAAGGTACCGTTCAGATTGTTTCTGCCCAGACGTAAGGCTTGAAGATCTTTTAATGTGCAGAGACCCAAAAAAAGTTGTAAATTATAGTTTAATCATTAAAATTATAAAGGGTTTATTTGTCGAATATCAATATATTTATTATGAACGTACTCTGGATTATGTGACCACTTAGTCCACATTCTCCCAAGTTTAAGCTTCGAAATCCGAAGTTATGTTAGGTTTCCAATGCTTTGCACAATCTTGTCTTCAAGCTTGGAGCTGCTCAAGTCCACTTGCTCAAACTTCTTAAAATAAAGAAAACCCACAATATTAAGAAGGAAGATTACTACAGAATGCATAATATATATTTTGGACACTAACATAAATTACGTACTTTGAAAAACTTCAACAAAAACTTCCTCTGCTTTTTTTTTATTTTTAAATGTTGTAATTCAAAGAAACTTTCTTAATTTATGGCACTTTAAGTTGCAAGTTCTTAACCTTCTTAATGACTCAACCAGCCTTTAAAATTAGGGGTTATTAATTTATTTTTGATTTCAATTTGAATCACTACCTCCCAAGGCTCAGATTTGTTGATCTCGTTTTTACTAAGATTCAGCTCCACTAAGTAGTGGCTCAGTGCACTCATTCCTAAATAGCAAATAGAGGAAAATTTACAAGATCAAGACTAAAATAAAAGCAATTGTCAGAAGTTCATTAATCATGTTAATAATGTGAACAATTTGAAACTTAATTGACAAAAAAATGTATCATACTATACAAATTATAATATTTTAACTAAAATTTTAAACTATAACTTTATATTAATTAAATACTTGGATTGAATTTTAATTCCTTCTAATAATAGATTTTTAAAACATTGCAACTAATACTGTATAAGCTAGTTTAACTTCTTCTTTTTTCCATTATAGATCTTATTGATGGATTATGGCAAGCAAGTGGCAACTCCTGCATATAAAAAATAATATTCACAAGTTCATTTAAACTCACCGGTAAAAAAATAAGGGCAACCTGTGTGTTTACAGGCTGAAAGAAGAAAGTATCGATCATCAACATAATCGGGGAAGTAGAGGGTTGTTTTTAGCATCAATATGTGAGATCTGTTTTTAGAGACTCAAGATACATAGCTCTCAAGTAGCAAGAGTTTTTGGCATCCGAGAGATCAAAAGAAGTTAGTCTGCAACTTGAGAGGAATGAGTTCGTTTTTCCTTCTTTTGCTTTTATATACGAAGAAACATAACAATTATTCTCAACCATTTATGAAATAATAATAAATTCATCTGTAAGTTTAGTCAACATCGTGCACAATGTGTCCAAGAAGGACGGATTTTACTTAACAACTGGATGAATTCATGCAACAATAGGAATTATTGAAACAACAAAAAAGTAAAAGACTAACTATACTCAAAGGCTTATATTTATTTTATTACATACCATGATATATAAGTTGAGATTGTTTGGATCAATCTTCGCTTGATAAAATACAAATAGCAAAAAAGAAAAAAGCATAAAATTCAACTTGATATTAGACTGTACGCAAAAGGTTGATAAAATCTATATTTGGACGACATAGGAATATTGTCCACTAGAAAATAAAAGCCGTTGTTCATTATCTTCCCTACATAATAAAACCATGTTCTTCGCCAATACAATTTTATGTTAGGCACAGCGGGTGTATTTTATGAAAAGGAAAAATAAAATAAACAAAATAGACACAGAATTTTTAGCGTGGTTTACTCTTAATTTTGAGCTACGTCCACGGATAAAACTCAGAATAATTCTTTCACTATTACAAATAGTAGGTACACAGAGATAAAACCAAAATAGTGGCTTACAAGGTGATTCCTAAACTAAAAATACTAACATCACTATTTTGTCACTCACCAACCCTTTAGAAATATACACTCACCAACCCTTTAGGAATATATTTCCTAACTTCAGAGCATTTGATTTGCTCTAGTTTTCTTTTTGTATTTGTTGTGCAGTTGGTATGAAGTGGGGAGTGCCTTATATAGGCACTCCACCATGTGAAGATAGCTGCCTTGCAGCTGTCTTCTTACATTTATTTCAACTAATGCAGCAGTGAAATCGGTGCCGCAATATTTGATCAAATATGGCGTCCCTCCATGTGAAAAGGGACCCATTTTCAACAAATCTCCCCCTCCCGATTACATGGAGGGTTCTATCAAGCCTGTTACTGATCGACAGTACTTGAATGTCCCTTGGCAAGCACCGACGGCATTAGCAATGGACACCCTCCCTCCAAACTGGGTCCGTCTTAACACTGATGGCGCTATGAAGGCACAAGGGCAGCAGGCGGCAACTGGTGGAGTCCTAAGAGATCACACGAGACATTGGATCATGGGGTTCACACAAAACATCGACGTATGCACACCGACTGACACTGAGCTCTGGGGCATTCTACAAAGGTTTGACCATCGCCTACCAGCTGGGCTATGGTATATACTGAATGGAATAGTAATTTTAAACTGGGAAAGAAGGCAAGTCAAAGTACGAATTCATTCCATTCCTTCGAAGTTCCGGTACAAATCGAGTAAAATACCAAGTTTCTTGAGAAAAATAAGACTAAGAAGTGAAGAAGCAGTACAACAGTACTATTAAGGAAGAAGAAAGCGCCAAAAGACAATGACATATGCATGCCCTCACTCCTATGCAATCCCTTGCTTATAATAGAATCACGTAATGAAATCAGAATATTTCACTGGTGGTTGTTTAACACGTGTTGGTCTTGGATTAGGGGCTGACGCAGCAGCTGTGGAATGAGCCCTGGTGTGAGTGTGAGCCGAAGACAAGCCTGGGTCCATAACAAGCTATTGGCTGGTCCAACTCCATTCTGATTGCAAAAAGGTCGTCGACCTCCTTACTAATGATAGCGACCCCTTCTGGGGCAACACCACCTTTCGGCAAATCAGACTGCTCTTGGACCAGGACTGACACGTCGACATCTGCCATGTCTATTGAGAAACCAACGTTTTGGCGGACTCATACTCACTCGCCAAGCTCGGTTTTGCACAACCGATAGGATTCCATGTACTGCATACCCTTCCACGCCATGTCGCCGGGTGGTTGTTACCAGTGGAACCTACTCACTAAGCTAGGTTTTGCTTCTTCTATACCTTAAAAAAAAGATCAATGAGACTTAACTGATGTAACTTACACAATTGGCTCGGAATCTTCCCTTCAAAATTGTTTTAAAATCAAAATCTGAAGTGCGTACCCATGTTCAAAACTTTTGTACTCTTGTTGAGACACAATTTTCTACTGTAATCAAAGTGATTCGTAGTGATAATGGACAAGAATTTGATATTCCATCTTTTTATGTCTCAAAAGGTATTTTACATCAAACCTCTTGTGTTGAAACACCACAGCAAAATGGTTTTGTTGAAAGAAAGCATCAACATATTCTTAATGTGTCTCTTGCTTTATTATTTCACTCTTCTTTACTTGAGCATTTTTTGGGTGCTGTTCTTCACTCAGTTTTTCTCATTAATAGAACTCCAACTCCTCTTTTGGCCAACCTGACACCTTTAAAAAGCTGTATCACTCTCCACCTGACCTGAACCATTTAAAGGTTTTTGGTTGTCTTAGTTTTGCCTCCACTCTTACTGCCAACCGTCATAAATTTGACCCTCGTGTTAGAGAATGTGTTTTCCTTGGTTTCAAACCGAATATTAAGGGTTATATTCTTTGTGACCTTGTTTCTCATGCTATAATTGTCTCTCGGAACGTTTCCTTTCTTGAACATACTTTTCCCTTTCAGTCTACTCGTTCTTCTACTCCTCTTACACCAACTGTCCAATTTGATCCCTTTACATCCTATGATGATTCTGCCCAGCACCTTCCCTCAAATCCTACAACTTCTAGACCTTCTCGAACACGTAAACCTCCTTCCCATCTAAGTGATTACCATTGCTATGCTGTTACCAATCATCATCACACTTCTCCACATTCGATGCATTCTTTTCTATCTTATTCTAATCTTTCATCTTCTCATTTGCATTATACCTTAGTTATTTCTGCTGCTACCGAACCTAAAACTTATCACCAAGCCAGTAAACATGCCCATTGGCAGGAGGCAATGCAGGCTGAAATTTCTGCTCTTGAGCAGAATAATACTTGGATCATTGTGGATCTTCCACCAGGTAAAACTGCAATCGGTTGCAAATGGGTTTATAGAATAAAGCATAAAGCGGATGGATCTATTGAGCGATATAAGGCTCGTTTGGTAGCTAAAGGCTACACACAAACTGAGGGAGTTGATTATTTTGACACTTTTTCTCTTGTGGCTAAGATTACTACAGTTTGCCTCCTTCTTGCTCTTGCAGCTTCTTGCAATTGGTATTTACATCAGCTTGATGTTTTTTTTTTGAAGAGCAAAGTACTCAAATTCTCATTCATGATGATAAAACTCATTCAGAAACTAAGGAGTAGAAACCCAAATTCGTAGATGTGCAAAGCGAATAGATGCTCGAGCTAAAGAATGAGCACGTCTATTGGCTTGCCTACGAATCCACCTATAGGAAATATTCGGTAGCGATAATAACAAAGTCTTACAATCACAAATAACAGTACCCAACTCGGAAAGATCAAAGTCCGGTGAGCTAAGTGCGAAAAATAAAATTTGAGAATCCATAAAATAATGCCACCGCCTTCAATGTGCTGCTGTCTTAGAATTTGCAAGAATTGTCGAAGTGCTAGTGCTTCCGCAATCAAGGGATCCGCACCACCAACATAATGACCAAAAAAAGCTCTAATAAACTCTCTCTCAGCACTCTCCAACATTGCTCCAAAGCCAAGCTTACCTTCACGATGGAATACCGCTTCGTCAATGAAAAATTGTCAACTGTTATTGCTGCTGTTCGTCGGAGAAGAAGATGAAAAACGTTGCAATAATCTACTTGTTGATGA
>JANVCL010000213.1:1131354-1162059 GCA_026546855.1 Erythroxylum incrassatum | reverse complement strand
GGGAACTAATCATTGAGAGTGGATAACATTGGCCCATACTTGTGTGATGGAACATGCAGTAGTAAAAGTTTGTATAAGGATATGTTTTTGTTTTGTCTTGTCTTCTTCAATTCCAATCTATCCCTTTCCTCTCCTCGCATAGAAGATTGTTAGTTCTCATCTCATTTTTGCACATTTTTGTGTGTAACGAAAGGTCATGGAACTTATTCTTGAAGCATAACTATATGGGCACAGAAACATATGTAGTTTGTCATAAAAACAGGTGTATGTTCTGCACCAGCCAAATCAGGTTTTGGATCCATTTGGTTCAGTATTTGCAGCTTTGGTTATTCCCTTGTAAAGAGAGCAACGCAAGTTAAGATTCCATTTGAACCAAGGAATATGCACCTTATGAATATTGTTGGAGCACCTTTAATGGAGCTGTGTTGATGTTAAACAGTGTGAGAACTTTTTTTTGGCACTAATAGGCCAGTTTTTATCAATGTTTTAAAAGTTATATCAAAAGTTAAGCTTGCAAGATAAGAAATTTAATATTTAAAATGTTCAATTAGAATTATATTGTTATAATAATAGTTAAATATTAAGTAAAATTGAAGAATTGAAATATGATTAAAGGAGATTGTATTTGCTTATTAAAAAATAAGACTATTAGATGAAAAATAATTAATTAATTTTAGTTAATAAAAATATACTAGTTTAAAAAATTGTTTGATTAATTAATAAACTAATTGATTGTTATAATAAGAGTTTTTAAAATAAATTGAAAACAAATTTAAAAAATAACTGATTCAAGACTTGGTTGAGCTAGTTCAATTTTTAATTTTTAATTTTTAATTTGTATTGTGTATGATTTTTTTATTAAGGAATGAAACCTTAAATCAAACCTTCCATATAGTTAGGGTGGCATTTAGGCCTAATTTTTGGACATATCTCATTTAAAAAAAACTAGGTTTGAACTAGAGTGAGCTTAATTGAGTTTTGGGTCAGACTTAGAAATTTAAGTTCAAATTTGACCGATTACTAAGCCCACACACATTAAAAGACTATGCTTAAGGATTATAATAGGCTAAGTTACGACCTAATCATTTCAAAGCATGATTTTTAACTTTTTTAAATGATATTATTTAGTTTTAAAAAATTAAATTAAACAAAATTGTTATAAAAAAGAAGGTTTAATTTAATCGAACAAATTTTTAGTTTAAAATCTAATTAAAAATTTAGTCAACTTAAATATGAATTGAACTAAATTTTATTTACATTAATAACTTTAATTGTACTATTTTCTTAAAAATAAATTTGGTTTTATTAGGTTATAAACATTTTAATGGAATTAAGGTATCAAAAAAAATTAACCCGTTTATTAAATATCAAATCAGTGTTAACTTGACAATTTCTAAATAATTTTTGTAGGTCTCAAGATGGGACCACTTTTTTAAAACAAAATTTGATAAAAGGATTAATTTTGACCATAAGTCTTATACCATTCGGTAAGTTTAATTCTAACATTTCAAAAAAAAAACTTAAGGCTCTAATTTTAAGAAAATGTTAAAATTTAATCTCACTGTAATAAAATTGCTAATTACTTGATGACGAAGCTGACGTGATACTTTTTAATAATTATTTTATTTTATTTGCATGGTTTTATGATGAAATTGAGATATGTTAATTTTATATTTTATTAATTTAAATATATCTTTAAAAGTAATTGTTATTAATTAAGTTTTTTTGTTTATTATAAAATGCTGTTATTATTATATTACGTACACTCTAATAAAGACAAATACATTGTTTTAAAATGGTTATTATTATATTAATTATAAAAAGAGCTAAAGAAGCCCAGAGTAGAAGCCCACATAGCCTCCGTTAGTGTTGAATATTCCGCCGTTGCTGTGAGAGGCGGAGCTGAGACGGGTGGAGAAAGAGAAGAAGATTGGGAGGAGGAAGATAGTGACAGTGAAGATGATTTGCAGATAGTGTTGAATGATAACAACCATGGACCAATGGGCATGAAGAGAGGAGTTGACGACGACGAAGGTGATGAGGACAATTTTGTAATTGTGGCTGATGGTGAGCCCAGCCAGCCCATGGAGGAGCAGGACTGGGGAGGTGGAGAAGATGCTACTGTTGTCGGAGCTGAAGGGGAGAGGAAGGAAGGCGGAGAGGCTGCAGGAAAAGGAAATGCAATGGTGGTGCCCAAGATTGGGTACAGCGGTCATCCTTATCATCATTCCTTTCATTCTCAGTTTAAGGTCAGTGACGCTGCTGCTGCTGCTGTTGTTGTTGTATGATGTTAGAGAAAAGTAAAAGCAAAGATGGTTTCTTTAATCTTATACATGGTGTTTTATTTAATCTTGTAAATGGGGTTCATGTTCTGCCCCTTGCTGCTCTTCAAGATTACATAGTTTGTAGTGTGTTGTACATGGTTTCCAAGTTTTGAAGAAATTAAATGATAAAGGTGGAACGCACTTATTTATAAATACCACTTGAAGTTCAATGATAGTGGCTTGCGGTCTATTATTAAGTGATTAATAGGCACTGAGCGGTGTGGTTTTGTGTTTTGCTTGACAGCTTTATCTCTAAAACTCATTTGTATTGATGTTTTGATTTTTTGACCCGAGTTTTGACGTCAAGCTACAGAACCTACAAAAGAAGTTTTGGTACTCAGTTTTGAATTCTGATCTTTGAAATCTTGCACGCCTGTATGTGGCTGACTTGGTTTTCTAAGAATGAAGACACAGAATCTTTTACAGCCATAGATGACAATGTGGAATTTCGAAAAACAGTTTCAATCATTGCACTTCTTCATCTCGGTCGCTCCCCTCAGCGATTAGATGGAAAGCTCTGCACTGAGATTACTGATTGCTAATCATTACGGCAAAATATCTCTGAGAACCTGATTTCAGTCATCAAAGATCTTGGATGTTCATTGCCTCCCTTGGATGAGAGTTGAGCTGTTCTCCGTACACTATCTTGTGGTCTTGATATGCCTAAGCAGTCCAATAAACATCTTTTGATGAAATAAAAGTTTCAGAGAGAAGGTTCCAATTCTGGGGTTGCATTGACTTTGTTAATTTAATTGTTGCATGCTTAGCTTGTGGCAATTGGGCGCATAGGTTCAATTTCAATGTTCTCTGGTTGACTTGTATACCTATGATGGTGGAATCACCACATGGTTAACAGCTAAAGGAGGAAATGATCTTAGCTAACATTTTGGATTTTGGACAAATTACTTGTGACAAAGAACACCATAGATCACTTAACTGGGAGCATTTTTCATGGCTTCGTATAGCAAAATCATTTCCTTGTTCAGTTGAAAGGAAAATAGGTAGAAAAGAATACTAACTTGATTGGAAAATTTCATTTAGAATACAGCCAGTTGGTGCCTTCCATAAGAACATCCAAATTGCTTCAATTAACCATTATTCTATTACTTCAGAAGATCAGAGGACAGCTAGTTGGACTTAACTTTTTTTAAACTCCCACTATTTCAGTAAGGTTTGCTAATCTTCCGTCAAGTGGTTAACCTTAGTTGAAGCATATAATATTTAGGCCCCTTTTCACTGAACTAATACTAATTGAAATCTTTAGTTTTGGACTTGCAATTTGATGTCTGGTTTTGTTTTAGAGTCTCATATTGATTGTTACCATCTTAAATCTTTTCGCTCACTTCTTAAGATGTTCAACCTAAAGAATGCTTCTCTCCAATCTTCAGCCTTGTTTCTCTGCTTCTCTATGCTTGTACCAAAACCTTCTTTCTGATTAAGAGGGTTCAGATTACTTGTAAGTTGCGATTGGTGGTAACATACCATCGTAGTTTACAATTTTAACCAGTACACGCCTGTGTGCACTGGTCTTACTATATCTTGATAGATGGTATGCATTTTTAGGACAGAGTAAAGGTGTTCTAGTTGATTTGACTTTAACCCTAACACTCTCCATATTGTCCTCTACTAGGCGATGGAGCATGTGTAAAGCTTGAATTTAGATGCCATGTACAATTGTTTCAGTGACTTGTGGGGCTTAATATTTTCTGCCAGTGTATTTTCTAGTTTGTTTAATTGCTTATTTCTTACTGGGGATGCAGTATGTAAGGCCTGGTGCAGCACCAATTCCTGGAGCTACAACTTTTGGTCCTGGAGGAGCTCCAGGTCAAGTTCGCCCTCCTGTTAGCATGGGTGCTATACCTGGTCGAGGTAGAGGTGAGTGGCGACCAACAGGAATGAAAAGTGGACCTCAAATGCAGAAGGGTTTTCATCCAGGTTATGGGACTGCTTGGGGCAACAATATGGCAGGGCGGGGATATGGTGGTGGTCTGGAATTCACACTTCCTTCCCACAAGTAACATTTTCTTCAGCTGCATAAGCTGAATTTTTTCCTTCTGGAGTGTGCATATGATTTCATTGGTTGTCAATCTTCTTTTTTCGTTCTATATGTCAAGTATTTTCACCCTTGGCTGGATGCTTAACACTTAAAACTGGTTGAATGGATCATTAATTGTTCTCTTGTTTTAAGAAAAGAATGTTAGTCAAGATAATGGGTGTATGGTTTTAAAAAATTAGATGTAGAAATGGGTCAAGCTATTTTATTTTCTTTTTTTTTAAAGCAAAGAATGTGTGCATCTGTGTATGATTCATGGAATTGATTAATAAAATACGTTGGCTTGTGTACCTTAAAAAAATTATGCTGGACTGCAATCCAGGTATTTTTTGCTGTTAAATTGTAAACATGTGCCTCTTTTTGTGGTTAGGTTGAACTATACACTTCTTCAAACTCTTAGTTCTTTCTATTCGCAATTGCTAGTTTAGTAAGAAACATCTTGGTTTGAGTTTGGATAAGTTGATGTTTATCCTCTATGCCATATTGTTTACTTGTGGTGGCATTGGCAAGCTGAATTAAAGGTTATGGTGCATATTCATCTCATAATAGTTTCTGTAGTGGCAGAAGATCAGCATTGTAGTATATTTAGTAAGTAGTAAGCTACAGAATATGGCAATTGTTTTACCTGCTGAATTACTTATTTCTTCTACATATGATTTCAGGACCATTTTTGATGTTGACATTGATAGCTTTGAGGAGAAGCCGTGGAAATATCCTGTTGTGGACATTTCAGACTTCTTTAACTTCGGTTTGAATGAGGAAAGCTGGAAAGATTATTGCAAACAGCTGGTAAAATTAGAGCTTTAAAGTTCTTGTTCTTCAAATAAATAAATGCTTACAGGATTCCATTTTTTAGGAACAACACCGCTTGGAAACTACAATGCAAAGCAAAATTCGTGTTTATGAAAGTGGACGCACTGAACAGGTATGAAATGGCCATGTATAATTGGCATAGTAGACAACTGCCATCTGTAGTTGTGTTTCCTTTAACGTTTTACTTGGTAAAGAGCAAAGTAAATTTCTACTTTCTGTTATTTTCATTTTAGGAATATGATCCAGATCTGCCACCAGAATTAGCTGCTGCAAGTGGTATTGATGTTCCAGTTGATAATTCAAATCTTGGAAAGACAGATGCTGGACAAAATGATCTAGCAAAAGGATCTGCTCGAGTGCGGCCACCTATAGTATGCTTCAGCTACATCATTTAATCTTCTATTTTTTCTTCAGAACAAGAAGTTTTTTTTGATTTTCTTTTTGTTCATTAAGTTGTTTTCTTTAAATCAAGCGATGATGTTGTGTTCCTTGACGAAAGCAGAGCTGGAATGCTCTCCGTTGCTGTCTCTCTCTCATGCACACACCCATACAAAGACATCAGCCTTTTTGTCTCACATTGTTTAAGCATAAATTTTTCCCTTCAGTTTTATTAATTTCAGTTGTTCATGATAGATCGTGTTTAGTTTCACACCAGTTTGAAGACTCACTGATTACATTTATTTGTCTAATAGCCAACTGGAAGAGCAATACAAGTTGAAACAGGTTATGGTGAGCGCCTCCCTTCCATCGATACACGACCACCCAGAGTTCGTGATTCTGATGCTATCATTGAGGTAATAATCATAATAGTCTCATATTCTGATGATCATAAATGCTAAGTGAACTAACTGGAGATTTTGAATGAACAGATTATTTGCCAGGATTTGTTGGATGATGATTCTTCAGCGGGAAACGGCATGGTGGATGGAGAGGCCAATGATCCTCCTAAAGATGATTTTAGGGGAAGCCGTGAAGCTGAAAATGACACACCACATAAGGAAACTGGGTATGTTGACGATTTGCCACAGGCATATGTTGGCCAAAGAGGTGGAAGAAGGCCACCATATATGGAATCTGTTCAGGATGGTATACCTGATGGGGAGACCAGGTTGCCTTTGCGCCCAGAAGCATCAGGTCAATATCATCCAAGTTCTAGGAAGCAGCCTCCCACATACCCTAGTGGAGATGTTGGGACATCATCTATTGAGGGAAGGTATGGAATGACTAGGGTTGGGTGTCATTTACTTAATCCATGGCTTAGATGTAATACAGATTATAGAAGCAACTTTGGTAGTTGAGAGAGCCATCTTTTCCTAGAGCTACCTAAACATTGACACTTGGGATTATATTCAGGCGTTTTAATTAATATGGAAGATGTTAGAAGAATATGGGAAAATTAAGCTATTGATGTGAAATATGAGGATTGTTGGAATTATCTGATAATGGAACTAGTGGTCAGTTAAATTGCTCTAAGCAGTAGCTTAAGTTACAGTGGCTAACAGAATTTAGGTGAAGAGATACTGGAACAATAGCTACTCAAGTAAGCTAAGACAGAGGTGTATTCCTCTTGAATTAAATGAATACTGACAAGTCCCTAATTGGAAGCATAAGAAAGGAGTAGATTGCATGGATTCTTAAAAGTCTTAGGTTGCTGTCAAGATAGGAAAAAAACTAAATTGGAGATTTCCGTCTAAACAGTAAAATACTTGCTTTAACATAAAGGAAACCATTCTGGATCTCTTAAGATTTTCCTCAAAAAATAAACTTTATTTTGCATAACAGCTTGTACAGGAGGAGTTTTTGGTATTACAAATTTTACCTTCCTGGTAATATGCTATTTTTGGAATAGAACTATAAATGACTTCTACTGAATTTTTTGAGGCATCAATATATTCCTCTGTGCCAAATTTCCTTGAACTCTTGCAGATTTTGTTATTTGATTTTTTATTAGTTTCTTATGAGTGAATTTTCTTAACTCTTGCCTCTTCATCACAGGCGAATTCAAGGAAGACCACTTGACCGATCCCCTCGTTTGAGTGTAAGCGGGAGTTCTAGGGACAGAAAATTCCTTGATAATGTGGAGGAAGAATCAGTTGAAAGCAAGGACGATAAACATAGTTCTGCACTATCATCTCCTGTCCTAGTTAAGGATGGAAAGGACTTGAGCATGGAGGAAAAAGATGATACTCCTGATGAGCATGTGTTAGCTGAAGCGAGCTCTGGAATGGAAAAGGACGAGGTGACTGAGAATGAGGAAACCACAACTGATGCCCTCAAAGATGGAAATAAAAATCATTCTGTGAACAGGAGAATTACAAATTCTCGCTCTGATCAATCTGCCGCTAGAAGCAGTGAAAACAGCAAAGAAAGATCTGGGAGCAGTAAAGATTATCAAAAATGGCAAGATGTTGAGGAGGAAGTTGTTCAAGGTGGACGCTCCTCACGCAGGGGTAGTGTGAAGAGGCACCTTGACGAAAATGAACGTGATTTGCGAAGAAGAGATCATGATGTGAGACAAGAAATGGAAAGAAGTTGCATGTTTTCGAAAGGGAGAGAGGGTTCTTATCCTCGTAGGGATTCAGAATCTACCTTGGCCCAACACTTGCATATAAAGACTGAGGGTTATGATCGGCGAAAGGACCGTGAAATTCCTGATGGATCTTGGCAACGTAGAGATGAAGATCCACATTTCAAAAAAGTTAGGAATGAAGACACAAGGAAAAGGGATCGCGGAGTTGATATTGGATCGAGACACAGAAGCAAGATACGGGAGAATGAAAGGACTGACAAAGATGAGCATGCTTATTCAAGGAAGCAAATGTATAATGGGAGCTACAGGGTTCCTTATGATAAAGATGGTAGTTCACGGCACAGGGAAAGAGATGACAGTTCGAAGAGTAGATATGAAATTGGAGATGATTACCATAGCAAGAGAAAGAAGGATGAAGATTATTTAAGGAGAGACCATCTTGACAAGGATGAGATTTTACTTGGCCACAGAGAAAATACTAGTCGTCGAAGAAGAGAAAGGGGTGATGCTATGGACCCACGGAAGAGAGATGATCAACAAAGAATTAGAGATAATCTTGACGATTACCATTCTGCTAGGCACAAAGATGAGGTTTGGCTACACAGAGACCGGGGAGAAAGGCCGAGGGAGAGGGAGGAGGTGTACAGGTTAAAACAATCCCATGAAGAAAACTTGCTAAAACGAGAAAGGGAAGAAGGAAGGGGATCTATGAGGAGCGGACGTGGTACAGATGACAAGGCATGGACTAGTAATAACAGGATAAAGAATGAAAGTAAAGTTTCTGACAAAGAGTACCATCTTAAAGATGCAGTTCGAAACAGTGAACAACAGAAGGGAAGAGATCGACTGGAGGAAGAAAATCTTCCTCATCATAGAGGATATGATGATGCTTATATACGAGGAAATACTGACGAGAAAAGATCCAGGCAGGAGAGATCCAGTACCCAAATAGATCGTGCAATGGATATGACTGATAACCAGAAGATGCAAGAGAAAAAACTTAAAGAAAATACAAGGAAGAATAAAGAATCTGAGGGTGATCGTAGTGCTTCTGGTTCTTCACGAAGAAACCATGATGATCAGAGTGGTCACCCTGATGAGATGGTATGTCTCAATCTTGTCAAAAGAGTGTAAAATGCTGTGTAGGGGAGGCGACATCTTCCCTTGAAACTGACACAAATCTTAAGTCACATGTTGATACGAATCCTAATCATGAGTAGTACAACTACTTCAAGTTAATTGACCATTATAATCAGGTCGGAGGCTTTTTATTTTTCCATCAAAATACATAATAACTAACTGGTAATTCTGACCATGGCACTAAGTGTGGGAGTAGCTTCATCGGTCCTACATAACGATGTGGTTGATGCATTACATTTAGCAAAATCTGTGCTTTTTCGCTCATGGGAAGTGTTTGTACTTAAGATTTTGTTGTCTTGGCCAAGTTCATTATGTAACATCTAGTCAGGGAAATTGGAGTAAACTATAAACGGTCAGTCCTATGTTTTTATTCTGCTGATGACAGTTTTCTGATGGCTATAACCAGTATCTTAAACATATTCTACAAGGGTCTGCGGAGTGGATTGTTTAGCTTAGTGGACAGAAGCTTAGTTTCTTTTTCCTTGTCTGATTATATTTTGAAGTTGCTTGGCAAAATTTTAGGGCTATGATTTGATAGCTATATTGTTTTGCCTTGAGTCCAGTTAATGGTGTGGCTTGTGGACCTAGAACTGGTTTTTCTCTGACAAACTCTATATTTTCAGCTTCCTCAGTTGTAATGTCAAGCAATTCGAGTTAATATTCAGCTTGGATGTGCTTTAGTTGGAGTCTAGATTGTCCATGAAGTTAGTTGACCTGAGTTTAGTATGCTCTACATGATTGTTTTATCCTTTGGTTAGGGATTAAAGAACATTAATGGGCAGGGAGGTGGTCATAATGAGAATCCAGTACGACAGAACCCTTCAAAAAGACGCAAGCAGGATGCTTCCTCTGATGAGGAACAACAAGAGTCCAGGAGGGGACGGTCAAAGTTGGAATGCTGGACCAGTCACAAGGAGAGAGATTACAGTATCAGCAGTAAGGCATCTGCTTCTTTAAAGTTTAAAGGGGTGGATAAAAATAATAACGGTGGATCTTCAGAAGCCAGTAAACATGCTGATGAGCCCTCTAAAAGAGTTGAAGCTGTTCAAAGCCATACCTTGGCTGAAGAGAAAGCTGCTGGTGATATAGGGAATAAGGATTCGGATACAAAACCAGTTGAGGATAGGTACCTGGACACAGTTGAGAAATTGAAGAAAAGAAGCAAGCGGTTTAAGCTCCCAATGCCTAGTGATAAAGATGCTCTGGCAATAAAAAAGATCGAAACCGAGGCCTTACCTGCTGCCAAAACAGATATACAGATTCAGAAGTTAAACCAGAGCGGCCAGCAAGAAAAAGAAGGTGGATTGGCAACTAATTTTATACCATGATTAACAACATCAGTCAGGTTCATTTTGCTTACAATTTTATGGAAATTCTTCCATGGCCTGATTCTTTTATCATGTACCCTAAAGGTCCTAGCGTACATGTGAATTTAAGATTACTTTCTTTCGGCTTTCTGAGATGGACGGCCATGTACTTCCACAGTTTCAAAATCTGATAACAGTGGTACCTATACACTTAATGGACATTGTATTTACATACTAATATGTAGATGTATTATGAACTTGTCACTGAAATGGTGACACAATCGTTTTAGTGTCAATTCTATTTACTTTGCCTCGACTTCGGGAGTGACATGGTCATAAACTGGACCTGCAAATGCTGCTACAAGATCTTGCTCTTGTGGATACTAGTACCTTATGAGGTGGGGCGCATCTTCCAGTTGTGGGGGCGCTCTGGTGAAAGGAATTTCCTGATGGAGGTTAGAAACAACTTTTCTGTACTCTGCGAAAATCTGATAAAGGTTGATATGGAATATAGAATGGTTTATTGTATCACTAATCTTGGTTGATCATGTAACTATGTTTGATGTTAGAGCGGGAAACTGGGACCATAAATGTTCGAAAGTTCCTGTTGTAACTTGGGAACGAGTTAGGGTGAAGTAAGAAAGTTTAAGAAAGTTTTCATTACTATTTATCCACTCATTCTTTATAATGCAACGATACAATCTTTTATGAGAAATGTGCATTGTCATTGATGCAAGAATAGAGGTGGGAAGAGTTATGATTAAGCATTTCATAAACAGATTGCATTCCACTGCTCGATTTGAGATACAATGCAAGTTTCTGTTAGGACATAATCCCCTGTTGGCATTCCTGAAAGATATTGTAAGTTGTGCTAGAGTCTGTCTTGATTAAGCAGTTTGGGCTTTACTTGCCGTCATATAGAATGAAATCATAGTCAAGAGAAGGTAGAGTTGTCACGTATTGATATTTTGTAGGTCTTTCCATGGCTGGATGTTGGATAGAACCATTGGCATTTCGGAAGCATTCTACATCCAGTAGTTTAGTATCCCTGATGAATTGTCAGGTTGACAGAGTACAGAATCCTGCAAGAGACTCTCCAGGATTTGGATGAATACAGGGCGCAATAGATTCATCAAAATTATCTGCTGTGCCAGTGCGCTAGGTTTTACTAGTAAACAATTTGAAGAAGAGCACCGAATGCTTCTTTGATTTCACACCCTACCCCATATTCGACGCTCAACCTATCATTTGGATTGAAGCGTGATGCTTCTCCATGATTAGCATCTTTGCCTTGGCACAAGAAATCTTTTCCATAAAATTAGGCATTCAAGTATGAACCTGAAATTGGTAAAATCGAATCAATTTGCCATTAGAAAAGCTAACTGGTGAACAGTTCGAGTTTGAATCAACAAGCGACTCAACGAGGAAGAAAAGTTTAAAAAAGGTTTCAATCAACTCGATCCGAGTGTCAAACTTAAACAAATGAGGAGCCTTGGTATAGTTTCATCTTCAATTTACAGGTGTTTTTGTTCAATTTCGACAAAATTAAAAGACAAAATGCGAAAATCCTTAAAACCCTCGCCTCAAAAATAAGCCTCTCCCTCAATCAATCAATCAATCTATTAAAAGAGGGTAGTTCACTACTCCCATTCAAGTTGGGATCTTACCGAAATGGAAAAAGTGAACGATCTCCAAAAGCTTGTATGAAAAATGTATTCGGACAGGTAAGTCTTCCATATCACCATCATCAAGCACAACCATACAAGATGTAGAATTCAGATTGAGTGCTGTATCTCCCTCCTCTCCCGATTGCTCCTTTTATTTATTTTACGCGCATATATAAACGCCGAAAAGTTGCAATTGCAAACATATTGCTTTGAGCAATTATGGTATTCTTTTCCGTGTTTCACACTTTTCGGATGACGTTCCATTCAATTTCATATTAGATTGTGGACGCCGTTTGGTGTTTTGGTATTGTCTGCAAGGTGTTTGATTATTTGTCCCGGTGATTCTTTTGGTTGTAGGAAACTCTTCTTTGTTGGATTACTAGAAATATTATATGCGAGTGTAGAAACAAATCTCAAAAAGTATGCAGGATTTATACTGGTTTGATTCAAGCTCCTCCTTTTGTCTCTTCCCTCTTGTTAAAATGTATTGAAAATGCTTTTGAATGACAAAAGTTGTGAGTTTTTCATCTCATTTACAATTGGTGATACTGTTTCGTACTGCGTTGTGTGAGTTTGCCATCTCTTCTGTCTGTTTTTCAAGTTTTCGATTTGAATGTAGCTTAAGTTGGCTATGTCATGTTCCTATTTCAAACATTTCATATGTCTTCTTTTGTGTATAGTTGGATCTGCATATGCTTGATGAATTCTTCTGTTTTTACACATTCCGATGAAGGTTGTCTAGAGGATTCTTACTTGATGAAGGTATCTCTCTAAGTTCAGTGTCATATCAGTCAAGTGGGGCTTAACCAGTTCAGTTCAATTTCTTCAAGTTGAGGTTTGCAGCAATTGAGGAACCTTAAAATCTCAAACAACAGCTACAGGATTTTGTTCTGAAGCTCAATGCCTCTTCGAAAGGTCCCCCTCCCTAGGATCCTACTTGACAATGTCTCTTGCATGAGGAATGCTCAACAAATTCTGCGGCATGTAAATGTCTCCGTGCACGACGGTGGGGCACTTGTGCTCACGGGCAGCAATGGCTCAGGCAAGACCACCTTCTTACGAATGTTAGCCGGTTTCTCTAAGCCATCTGCCGGTCAAATCCTCTGGAACGGTCATGACATAACCAATTCTGGAGTTTTTCAGCAGTACAAACTTCAGCTAAACTGGCTCTCCCTGAAAGATGCTATCCAGGATCGGTTCAACGTCCTTGAAAACATTTTGTGGTTCGAGTTGCTTGAAGGCAAGCAAGGTAAGTCCTTGCCTGCTCTTGAGCTGATGGGTCTTGGAAGATTGGCAAAAGAAAAGACAAGAATGCTGTCAATGGGCCAGAGGAAGAGGCTGCAGCTTGCTAGGCTGCTGGCCATTGACCGCCCTATTTGGTTGATGGATGAACCTTCTGTTGCACTAGATGATGAAGGGGTGAAGTTGCTCGAGTACATTATCGCCGAACACCGGAAGCAGGGAGGGATTGTGTTTGTTGCCACGCATCTTCCAATCAAGATGGAGGATGCCATGTATCTAAGGCTGCCACCAAGGTTCCCAAGACGAATGACTTTGGTAGATATGCTCGATCGTGCAGACATTACATGAGAGAGAGGTGAGCGATAGCCTGCATTGGTATATTCCAAACCAGAACTTTTGAAGGATTAGAATCTGATGATTTTCTAATTTATATCAAAAAAATAAAAACTTTTGCTTGCAACTTAATTCTCTTTTTTCTTTTCATTTGGTATGTTTGGTGCTGGCACAAATTGGAGCAATAAGACGTAGTTCATGCTTGCACCATCTTCTCTGGCACTTGCTTTCACTTTTCATTTTTGTCTGGGTTCATCTGATTCAGGTTTTTACTAATTGATACAAAAGACTTCTTTTTTGTTTGAGAAATTGTAAAATTCTTTTTCATGTACCAGAAAAATTAGTCACCAAAACTATTCAATAACTTGGAATGAAATAAGATTAAATGACAGTAACTCAATCAAGATGATAAAAGTAAAGAAACAACACGGCTGCGGTTCTCGTCTTCACCCAATAGTCAACTCTCATTTTAGAGATTGCGTGGAAAGTTATCTTCTCCAGGATCTAGGCTTCACAGGACCTAGATTCACATGGCGACGGGGCCGCATCCTCGCCAGATTAGACTAGGCTTTCTGTGCTAATAACTGGTATTTGGCTTTCAGTAGCACTATAGTTACTCACCTTCTCTTTCTTAAGTCTGATCATTGACCTTTGTTAGTGTCTCTCAACAATAGCGCGCCCCTCTGCCGATTCATAGTCCCTTTCAATTTCAAAATGCTTGGTTGACGCATGCTGACTTTTGGCAACTTGTCGCGGAGCATTGGACTGCTACCCACTCGAATATTAGCATTGCTCACCAACACTTCGCGGAAAAGCTTCAACAGTGAAACTTCCACACATTTGGCAATATCTTTTTCCGAAAAAGGCGCCTTCTGGTGCGTGTCGCAGGCATTCAAACAAGATTAGAAAGTGAAGACTCTAACTCACTTCGAGAGCTGGAGGAACAACTCCAGTCTGATTTAGAGCAGGTTCTTTCTCAGCAAGAACTCTATTAGTATCAGCGCTCCAGGAGGCAGTGGCTAAGCCAGGGTGACAAAAATACTAAATTCTGTCATGCGCTTACCATGGCCAAGCATCGTCAACCAAAATTCACTTCTTTGAAGGATGCGAACCGATATGAGTTCTTTGATTCGACAAGCATCCGAAACTTAGCTAAGAACTTCCTTGAGCAAATCTATACGTCTGATAGGTAGACCCCTCCTGTTTGTCAAATCCGAGGCCAGTTTCCTCCTCTACCCCCCCTCCCCAAGCGATGGATGAGTTGGCTAGCCCTCCACACCTCGACGAAGTTAAAACTGCTTTCTTCACTATGGCCCCTAACAAAGCTCCCGGGATAAATGGATTCACCGCTGTCTTTTATCAATCCCAGTGGGATGCTGTCGGACCTTCACTCACCGCGTTCATCCAGAGGATTTTTCGACATAAAGTTTGGGAGTTTGACCTCAACTGCACCATAATGTTTCTCATCCCTAAGACCCCGACTGCCACTTCCATTACCCAGTTTCAGCCTATTGCCTTATGCACTGTACTCTACAAAGCCATAACCAAACTCATTGTTAATAGGCTTAAACCCTACCTAGAGGATCTAGTTGCTCCGACCTAATGTAGCTTTGTCCCAAGGCGCTTGATTACGGATAATATTATTATCGCCCAAGAAGTTATTCACTCTATGAAAAAGAAAACAGATAAGCAAGGGATTATGGCTCTGAAGGTGGACCTTGAGAAAGCCTATGATTGTCTGTCATGGGATTTCATTCAAGAAACCTTATTCAATGTTGGCATTCTCGAGTCCCTGATTAACCTCATCATGAAGTGCATTTCTTCGGTCTCACTCCAGGTACATTGGGCTGGGGACCTTAGCGAGGCTTTTCGGCCTACTCGAGGTATCTGATAGGGAGATCCCATATCGTCGTACTTATTTGTCTTGTGTATGAAACGCCTCGGACACTCTATCTCTGGTGCTGTGACGCATGAGCATTGGAAGCTTATTAGCTTAAGCCACAATGGCCTTACCATATCTCACCTGTTTTTTGCTGACGACCTCATATTGTTCGCCGAAGCTTCAATTGACCAAGTGACCATTATTCAGGATACGCTATCCTCGTTCTGTGCTGCTGCAGGTCAACGAGTTAGCCACACTAAATCGAGGTGCTATTTCTCCAGCAATATCTGCCCTTATACCACCCACTATTTATGCACCGCCCTGGGGTTCCAACGAACAACGGACCTCGGACGTTATCTGGGCATTCCGCTACTGCATGAACGAGTGAACAAATGCACATATCAATACATTCTGGACAACGTTCAGAAACGCTTATTCGACTGGTCAACTAACCTGCTGTCCTTTGCGAACCGCACCACTTTAGTACAATCGATCATTGTGGCCCTACCTAGTTACACTATGCAGACAGTACGACTACCCTGTAGCTTGTGTGATGCCTTGGAGAAACTAATGCTATGATTCTTATGAGGCTTTTATACAGGCACTCAACGAATTCATTTAGTTAACTGGGATTCAGTTTGCACTCCTCAAGATCTGGGGAGCCTTGGCATTCGAAAAATTCGCGAAACAAATGATGCCTTCTTAGTGAAGCTGGGATGGTCCTTGATTGACAGGCCCCGCGCCTTCTGGGTTTAAATTATGTCTGCAAAGTATAAATTTGATGCCAATAATCTCCTCAATTCTATTGACACCGTGGGCGGATCCATGATCTGGCGAAGCATAAAAGTGACTTGGCACATAATGCTTCAGGGCCTAAGGTGGAGAATTGGTGATGGCACCAGGCTGGACCCGTGGGTAAGTATGGTGGGACCTCTGCTTCACCACGCAACTACGCATATTCCTACTGCTTATCGCTACCTTAGTGTCAAACACTTTGTGGGAACTGACAGTAATTGGCATTGGGACACTTTGCAATCGTGTCTTCCAATGTCGATATACTGGGCCCTTGCTGGTATGTTACCTCCAAAAGACCACCTAGGTCAGGATAAGTTAATCTGGGTCTTTTCTGACACGGGGCACTTCACAGTAGCGTCCACATACTCCCTGCTTATGGATCACGAGGCAGTCTCGTACCATGGTATTTGGAAGGCCATCTGGAAGTGAAACGGTCCTCAACACATTCGCTCCTTTCTCTGGCTCCTCGCTCATGATTGTTTACTCTGTAATCAGCATTGGGTTCGACGGCACCTCACTACGGATGGAGCATGTTCTCATTGTGGACTAAAGGAATCTGCATAACATATTATGCGTGGCTGCAACAAAGTCCAACAAGTGTGGAACTCTTTTCCTTCGCACATTATCACTACTGAGTTCTTCCGTATGCCCGCCCAAGATCGGATCACCATAAATTTTCAATTTCACTGCCAAGTTTTGGCGCACGATTGGTCTATCCTGTTTAGTGTTACCTGTTGGTTCCTTTGGACCTGGCGTAATCGGTCCCTCTTTGATGAACAGTTTGTTTGATCGTCCTCACCTATTTCTGTTATTTTGTCTTATGCAGGTCAATTACAACAGGCATTCAGGTGGCAAGGTGGAGAGGGCTCGGGCTATTGGCCTCGACATGTGCAGCTGATTGGATGGTGCAAGCTCCCTACTAGGTGGATTAAGCTAAACACGAATGAAGCGTGCAAATGGCACGCATTCTTTGCCACTACAGGCGGCATCATATGGGACAGTGGAGGCAATTGGCTTGGAGGCTTTAGTTAGAATCTTGGCGTATGCTCGCCTGTGACTGTGGAACTGCGGGGAGCGTATACAGGGCTCACACTCGCTTGTAACCTAGGCTATCGTCGAATTGAACTCGAAGTGGACTCGATTGCGGTGATAAATCTCCTATCGTCCGCGGCTAGCCGTTCTATGGCTCTCAATCTCCTAGTTCAGAGTATTCATGTATTATTCACTCGAAACTGGATGATTATTCATCGCCACATTTATCAAGAGAACAACAGATACACAGACTGATTCGCGAAGTATGCCACACAGTTTGGTTTAGGAACCACCATTTTTGTTAATCCACCTATTGGGTGCCACCCTTTCCTCCTCAAGGATATGTTGGGACTTTGTATCCCTAGATTTGTAGTGTAAGCTGTTTTTGATTCTCCCTATTAAAAAAAAAAGAAACTTTTTGTTATACTCATCATGTTTCATTCCAAGTTTTTGGTAGTTTTACTTCAATAATCATTCTAATAAGTTACAGTCAGTTTATGACATATATCTCTTAAAAAGTGCTTGATTTGAAATTAAATCATCACTACACCTAGTCTGAAGTCTCGCAATGAAGCGGGGTTTGGAAAAGTTTGATAGTACGCAGCTTTACCCTTACATAGTTATATATATAAAGAAAATAAAAAAGAAGAAAAATAAATAAATATTAAAAACAAAACTTAAAAAAAGTTACATATTTTCGATAGATCTTTTTCTTTATCAGGTTATATTATAAGAATATACATGGAATACTTTTTTAGGGATAACAAATTAAATAGTGCCCAATTTTTATGATTTTTTCAATTTAGTATCAAAGTTTTACAAATTTTCAATTTAATGACTAAATTTTCAAAATTTATATAAATTAAGTCAAAATTTTATCTTTAGTGATATGACACGTCTATCAAATATTACGAAAATATCTATTCATTAATCACATAAGAAAAAATATCTTGCTATTATTACTATTGATTTTGAAATGTTAATTACTAAATTACAAATTCCACCATACCAAGTGAAAGTAGTTTTCACTGGCAAATCCTTTAGATTGGTTTTGTTTATTATTTATGCCAAATCTTGATATGAAGGTAACACCTTCTACTCTTTGTGAATAAGGGATGTTATCAAGTTCAGTTTTAAGTTTTGAGAATGATTAAACTCATTTTGATTGATTTGGATTTTATAATTAGTAAGATTTAGAAAAATATATTATTGAATTTGAGTTTAATTTTAAATTTACTCAAATCAAAATATACAAACTTAAATTTGAAGTTAATTCTATTTTGAATTAGAGTTAATTCATTAAATAGAAGATACAAATGTAAGGTTAGGAATACCAATGAATTGAACCTTGGCCCAAGGCTCAATTGAGCCTGACTTTCAAGCCCAAACTTGATTCAGTACGAACTTTTCTTTTTACTTTACGCTTTCTTGTAATGATAACAATGAATTAGCTTAAGTTAAATCTGGAATTATTAAAAAAGTAATTTAATTTTATTTAAAAATTTTAAAATATATTATTTTAAAAATTCGAATTAACTGAAATCAATGTACTGGCTTTGACTTGGACTGGCTACTCCCTAATGTAATGAGAAGAAAGAGTGGTTGGGCCTTGGGGTGGGGATTCAACCTTTTGGGGAGAGAAAAGAAAGAGCCGCTCTTTTTTTGAAAGTTTGCCAGACCGTTGAATCGACGCCTCTGGTCGGAGCCCATGACTTCAACCACCCCTTTATTTCCCTTTCTTTCTTTGCAAGCATCAAATTCTCTCTCTCTCTCTCTCTATCATGGTAAATGGCAATGACGCTATGATGCAGTCTTCCAGGGCTGTATTCTCGTGAGACTACTGAGATAGCGGCGAGGCCACGGCGGACGGCGGGTGAGAAAGCACTACCTTTTGGGTGTTCTTCACCGGCAACAGAAGTTTGCAGCCACTACCGGTGTCTGTCTCATCCTTATACTGATCTGAGCCCTCCTTCACCCACCATCAACTATGTACACGTACACAAACGTGTGTATATATATATATATATATATGACGAAGTTGTTTCCCTTTGCTTCTTCTTTTTCAACGATGATGGGGCTGAGCGAAAAGCCAGGCCTTTGAAAATGGGCAAAGCTTGGGGTTATCTAGCGGGGCTGAGACTGTGATAAATGTTATGTCGGGCTCTTCTTTTTCGCTTTTCACGGAGGGAGCTCTTCATTTGCAGCCATAGATAGCTCTAAAGTTACTACTTCCGTACTAGTCTGAGAAAAGGCGAATCTGAGACACCAACCCAAAGGTATAAACTTTTTGATACTGCTTGTAATGTGCATTGTCTATCTGGGTTTTACTGCAATGTATTGAAGTTGGAAGCTTTTTTCTTGTTTCTCAAACCAACAACCCTCACGCACATGTATAGTTCGATTTTGCTCTATCTATATTCTGGTTATCTCCATCGCGTTCAATCTCATTATAACTGATGATGTTACCTGAGCTGAGCCTTGCCCTATAGAGTATATTTTCTCTATATCTGTAGAGTAATGTGCAATCAGATATTGGTATTAATTTAGAATCAAACTTTGAACGTGTAGGTTCCAGCTTGCACGCGTGCTTGATGGCAGTTGGTTAGAGAAATAATGGTCAATGTTGTTTCTATACATTTATAAACACCCATTTGAGTGCTCTGTGTAAAGATCCCTTTCCAATGAGTCTGATTGTTTTGGGTAATCAGTTATGTATATAGCAAATGTGAACAAAGATTTTACTTGGTAGAGCAGCAAAAGGTAACAAATGAATGTCATGGCAACTAATATCCCATTGAAAGTAAGCTCAAGAGCACAATTGCCACCAGAGAAGAAAGGCCTGTATTAGCCACTCTGGCCACTCCATCGCTTGAACGTGTTGTTGGTGCAGAAGCTTCGGGTGTGGTGGTGGTGATTTTGGCTACTGCTGGTAGTGGTGGGTCAATAACCTCGGCGGGGGTGAGTGATGGCGAAGGGGCCCGAGCCTCTGGCTGCAACTGCTTCGGTAATATGTTAACCAAGGATCCAGGCTCTATTGGCAAGATGGTGAATTGGAGATTGGCGTTGGGATCAGAACATGGATTTCCTGTAGTAGCATATCGAGTTATGAGATCAGTAAGTGTTGGCCACAACCAAAACTTGGGAACTTGAGAGATGGCATATCAGAGAACTTACTAAAAAATCTGCTTGCAGTAGCAGGGTACTCGGTCATCACCCCATTAAGATGAAATCCAGTGGTATAGGTTGCAATTTCTATTGTTGGATCTGCATAATAATCAAATGCGAGCGAAATGAACTCGTTCCTCAGAACTTGGACGAACACCGAAAGGCTGGCATTTTGCAATTCCTGTACAACATTGGTGGTAGAGAGAGCGAAGCCATCACTAGTCGGAGTGATGGAGTGTCTTCTCAGCATTATTGTATCAGCATACTTTTTGATCTCTTCCACTGGCTGTTTTGGCGCATCCCCTATATCGTTCTTCAGGACCAGTACCCTCTTGTACGTGGGAACACCTTGGAACTTGGACAATACAGAAGTGTCATCCGATTGGATTAGGACTTGTTGAGTAGATTGCTTGTCAAAAGTAGCATTGCTCATTGCGGTGTTAACAGCAGATATAATGTCAAGAGCCTTCTTTGATGCTAGGTATGCTGCATTCTGAGATCATAGAACGTGTATTAAAAGTTTGAACCATTTCATCTGATTTCTTTCATGAATACTCTACAGTATAAGGTATTAAAAAAAAAAACTCCACAGTACAAGTTACAATGGTGCTAAGGTTGATATTAAGAGAAAGGAATAAACTTTACCTCAATGTTGATCAGAACTCCAGAGACAGCTTTGGCTTTAGCAAAATCTAGAAATTCAGCAAGAGTCACAAATTTTCCCTTGTTCTTGTTTGCAGGGTTTCTCGGCAAGCCAACAGCTCCATAAGGGCTTGTGAGTTGAGCTGAAATATGAAAGGTTTACAGTAAGAGGTGCTAAGAAAAGCTTGTCGAGAGGATTGTTTAAACAGAAGTGCAAGGGAAACGAGTGAAGGAATTTACGTTGCAAGGTTTGAATTTCACTCCACGTGAGATCAAAAGAAAAGATTCCAGCTTCGGGTTGAAGTTCAGGAATTGTGGTAGATTGAGCCATGAAGGTGGCCGTAGCTGTAGTTTCTCCAGAAAGGTCCACTGAGTTCGAACAAAAAGCCACCCCATCTTTCGACATTTGGACGGAGCAATCAATAACGTCAGCCCCATCATCAACTGCTTGCTGATAAGCAAGATCAGTGCAACCAGCATAAACGCCACTTGCTCCATTATGAGTTATGATCAGGGGTTTTCCTGCATATAGGCAGCATTCTCAATATACTAACTAGTGCTGTTTTATGTCTTGTTTAAATGGTCTAAAGAGCAGTGTCCTACCCTTTGCAGGTGTGGTGGCATTGAATGCTGCATAGCAGGCTGTAAAGACCAGTTGTGGAGTCAGTTGAGAAATACAATTTAGTGATATAGGCTATACAGATGCTCCGATAATCAAATTAAGACGTTCCTTGAAACAAGACCTGCCTGATGCTGAATCTAGTTTTACTAAGATTTGATGAAAATGAACAGATAGAAATGCATGGCATGGATTGTCTTACCAACGGCCCCTGATGCTGTAGTAGGGAAATCTGTGATCAACCCGTCAACGGAGAACTGGGAATTATCGATAAACTGCAGGTACTCGGCTGATGGATCGTAACTATAATTGTAACTTGAACGGTAGTCATTTGCAAAACCAGAAGCATACACTTCCAAGCCCTGCTTGTGAGCATCAGCTACAAGAGTTGTGGGAGCTTCCAAATAACCATCCACGTTGACAGGCCAGATGTAATAGTTTGGGACAACAATTCCTGATACAAAGGGCTTTATTGCAGCTAGATTTTCCAACATAGAGCCATATGTCTGGTTAGTTGTGGGTTCAGTTGCATTTTTGTTCAGGAAAACGAAAAAGAGTTTTGTCCTGGCCCTGTTCACTCTCCGACCTATTGTCTTCAAGAAACCAATTTCAGGAGAAGAAATGTGAGTGACGCCTCTCAATGTTGTTTGAACATACGATGCCATGCTTAGTTTGTGCTCAGTGTAAACCATATCGTACTGGAAGCAAGGAGCAAATCAGAAAGCACAAATATTAGATCCAGGAAGCAGATTACATCTTCAGAATACAATAAACCAGACGATGAACAGCAAAAAGAGCATGCTGTCTGAAGCAAAAAACAGGAAGTGGGTGACACAACACCTGAACATTCAACCAGAATCCTAGAGAACGAGCGTTTTTCACATCATCCACAAGTGAAATGGGCATCTGACCATCGAAGTAACTTGACCGAGTGAATACATTTTGCACCACTGCATAAGAAGAACAACATGAAAAACCAGAAGTTGGAAACATCTGGAGTTATCTTCCAAGGTAACAGAACACGTATAGAATCAAAACCAACAGAAGAATACGGTAAAAACTGAAACGGGGTTCTGAGCATTACATGAAACATTGGGAAGAAGCTGATCAGCTGTATAATCGAAGGCAAAGTAACCGGTAACATCGTTCCCATTCACCTTATAGGTCTTGGTTTGATTCGGGTACACCGTCTCTATATTTGTTGTATTCCCAAGTGTGACTTCTGGTTGACATATTCCAACTCCATCTTTGGTTAGTTGCAAATTGCAGAGAAGAATCAAATCAGGCACGCTTGTTTGTAATGCGATGTGATTCGCATATTCGCTAGATTCCGGGAAAAGCCCTGAGAATCCTCCTCGAGCTACCACAGAGGGTGCTTGGCCTGCGCATGAATGTAATTTACATATAACACAGTTCTTTAAACTGGCTTATGAATGGAGACAGATTCAGAGTAAGTTCCACATAAACCAGAGAATTCTGATACCATTTAAAGTCAGCCATTTTTTTGTTGGTGGTGGAGGCTGATTAGGCACACGGGCTTGCTTCGCTGAGGTTGCATGGATCACAAGGGACAAGAAAAGCAACAACCTCAACATTTTCTTCTGATCCTGTTACAGTCTGTAAAAAACATGGAAGAAAGACAACATTCTCAGACATTGTTCTGGATTCTATGTCCTAAAATAAAACCATCCTTCATCGTATGCTCACGGGGATTTGACGAGAATAATCACATAATAACATCAAACATCAACCTTAAAACAATAAGAACTCAAAAGGGTTCCAAGAATCTCGAGGATTACTTACTTAAATCTTGAAGAACAAGAATCAGAGAAGGAACATTCCCTTGTCAAGTTTCAATGAATGAAACTCAAAAAGGGAATTGTTATGCGAAAAAAAGAGAAATACAAGAAGAGAAAAAAGTGGGAAGAACTCAGTCAAAATGTGATGTGATGATGACCATCATCGGAGATTCTACGAATGGAGTGTTACAGATAACTCTCCTTCGCACGTTAATCGCATTAATAGCCGGACCAGGTTTAGAGAACTAATTAGCAGTTTTTTGGAAATTTAAGGTTCTTATTTGTGCATTTAATTATTTACTATTTTTGACTTCCACAGTTTTAGGAGCGAACAGAAACTGTGTCACCACACCGCAAACCCCCAACGGCTTTAACGGTTTCTTGAAAAACAAGCTTTTATTACAATTAAAACATTCTAACTATTTAACTATAAAAATTTGGAATAATCGAATTTTTTTTGTTTAGCTTTTAACTTTTTGATTTATTTTAATAACTTTTATTGTTAAAAATTAATCAATTTATTAATTAATTAGTCTTTTTTTAAATTAATAAATTCTTATGAATTAAAATAAATCAATTAATTTTCATTTAACATTTTTTAATTAAATTTTAAATTTATCAATAGGTAAAGACAATCTCTTTCAATCATTTTTTAATTTTTAATTTTATTTAATTTTTAGTTAATTTTCTAATACTCTAATATCGGTTAAACCTTTTAACACTTAAATTTATAATAAATTTTCAATTAAGAATTTGTTGGAAGTGGGAAATTTTTAATAAGAAATGTGAATATTCATTTAATAAAATTACATGTATTTTTAAATATTAAATCATATAAAATTTTTAAAAAGTCAAATATATTACATAAGACTTTAATTAATTTAGATTTTATTAGTTAACTTGAAAATATATATTACAAGAAATTCGTGAGGGAAAGGGTTTTCTAGCTCTTCATGAACGAGGTTTTAATTAATAATTATCTAATTCATATAATTTCTAATAAGGTTCTTATATTTTCTTTTTTTAATATTAATAAGATCCTTATGTTATTTTTCATGTAAAAGAAAATTTTTAATTATACCTTTATTTTATTTTATTTATAAATTTTAATTATATCTTTTTAGGAAATTTCACTTTATATTTTATGTGACTCGATTATAAATTACTTATTTTAAGACAACAAAATCAAGTGCTATTGTATTTTGTAGCACTTGATTTTGTGGTTTGGATATAAAACGACGTCGTATTGTAATGTCTACCGTTTTGTTGGTGGAGTGAGATGAGAGAAAGAGAATAGATGGTGGGACCCACAGAATAACGAACATGCTCACGACGACAGCGCGTCGGCAGACGAATTATAAGCCGCAGCGTAAGCGAGTACAGGACCTTAAAATAAGCCAAGAGACACCTGATCTAGATTCCCGCTTTCTTCCCCAAGAAGAGAATCAGACTGTTACTGGGAAACCAAACACAGCTTATACTCAACATCCATAACCCAGAGAGCGAGAGAGAGAGAGAGAGAGTTGGATTGTCTTAGAGAGAGACAGAGTGAGTAGTAAGAGGAGGACGATGAAGATCACTTCTTTATTGGTATTGAAGGTGAATCCCGATGGATCGGATCCGGTTATTTTAGCGAACGCGTCCGACGTCAGTCATTTCGGTTACTTTCAGAGATCCAGCGTTAAGGAGTTCATAGTTTTCGTCGGTCGTACAGTCGCCAAACGGACGCCTCCAGGCCAGCGACAGTCCGTTCAACACGAAGGTGCGTTTTCGCGATCTCTCGGTTTCCACTTGAATTGTGGGTTTCTGTAGTGAATAGTGTTTCAATTCTTTGTAATTGAATTGTTTATTGGTGGAAAAATCTGATTTTCTGGTGTTTCCGTTTTTGGGGTTTTGATTGAATTGGTCATGGCTATGACTTTCGACAAGTGTGTGTGACTTGGGGGCACCTGGGTCTCTATGAACACTTGGAGTGTTCATTTTTAGATTGGGTTGGATCCTGCTTTATTGATTTGGAATTTAAATTGTGTCTTTTGGAATCATCACAGTAAAGTTGTGTTTTCTTTCTTCTTCTTTTGGTGGTAGAGTACAAGGTGCATTCTTATAACAGAAACGGGCTCTGTGCGTTGGGTTTCATGGACGATCCTTATCCTGTGCGAAGTGCATTCTCACTTCTCAATCAGGTATATTACGCAAGTTCTGTGGTCATTATCTTGTAAGTGGGATGTTTTTGTTTTTTAGTCAAAATTTAAGTAAAGAGAGATGCAGGTGGCTGGTCAAACAGTATGCAAGTTGAATAAGCACAATCATGTTTGTTAATGGCTTAAAACTGTTATTGGGTTGAAATCCCTAAGTAGTGCTTCATGGAAGCTAAAAAATATATTTGACTTGTACTAAGATGATGCAATATTAGTTTATGATTACTGATTTGATCAATTACTTCTACTGTAAAATATTGGAACATGGGATTTGGTTCTAAATGCCAAAAGCTTGTAGGTTTTTATTTGCATGCCTGAAATTTGGGTTTTGTATTTGTTTTTGGAGGTTCTGCATTTGCTTTTCTTCTTCTTTTCATGACAAGACATTCTGCAGGTACTGGATGAGTATCAGAAGAATTTTGGTGAGTCATGGAGGAGCATGAACGCGGACAATGCTCAACCGTGGCCATACTTGAATCAAGCTTTGGCCAAGTTCCAAGTAATTAAACCTAAGCTTGTTATTTCCTTTTATTAGACTACAGTCAGATAAATTTTAATTTGAAGTTTCAATTTATAATAATATTTTGAATTTTCCTTCCAACAATCTCTTTTATTTCCAGGATCCTGCTGAAGCAGACAAATTGTTGAAAATTCAAAGGGAGTTAGATGAGACGAAAATTATCCTTGTGAGTTTGTAGCTGCTGTAGTTTGCAAATGTTTGCTTCCATGGCTTTGTGTTGGTTAAATGTCCAATTTAAAATAATTTGCTTTTTACTAATGTGGTGTTAAACTGTGTTGTTGTCCCTAAATACCCTGTGGTCTTCTTCCTTATTGACTGGTTCTAAATGTGATCAGCTTGACCAGATAAACATTACTGAACCATCATTTGATATTAGTTAAGCATTTCTTGGTTCTGATAGATGTGAAGTATGTGTGCAAGAAACAATATAATACAGCTTTCATATTTGTTTAATGTGCTGAACTGGTTCTAAATGTGATCGATCAGCTTGACCAGATAAACATTATCGAACCATTATTTGATATTGGTTAAGCATTTCTTAGTTCTGATAGATGTGAAGTATGTGTGGGAGAAACAATCTAATACAGCCTTCATATTTGGTTCATGTGCTGAACGTATTGGTATGCCTGGACCTCTTTGCTTTATTTGTGAGCCAGTTTCTGCAGAAATCAGGAAACTATTAGCTTCAAGTTGTGACCCTACTGGTTGCCATACCAATTCTTACCTTTTCACTTGTGATTAACTTCTTCTGTGTTATATGGATTTCTTTTTCCTGCCTATAAACAACATCATGCAATTGTTTTTCTATATTGAAGTAATTTGTTTAACATGGTGAATACATGTCTTCTGCTTCCAGCATAAAACTATTGATAGCGTTCTTGCACGGGGTGAAAGGCTGGATAGTTTAGTTGAGAAGAGTTCAGATCTGAGTGCTGCTTCACAGGTACATGTGTGCAAATCTATCTTACATTAATTTGTTACTTTAATTTGCTCATGTTCCTGGCAAATGTGGCCTAGTTTGTTTCTTGTGTTGTTGTTTCTGGTTGCCTGAGGTGCTTGCTGGTTATATATCTCTGCTTCAATTTATGAATTGTGTCGTCCACTTTGTTTGAAAGATGAGATTAAATGAAACCCCCTTTCATTTTGTTCATCTGCCTTCCAAGGAACGCAACTTGGGGCTGCCACTTCATGTCTATTTGTGATCTTGAAAGTCCCTAACATTTGATACTTTTAATGGCTTTTGAAACAGATGTTCTACAAGCAAGCGAAGAAAACCAATCAATGTTGTACTATACTGTAAGCTTTATGGCCAACAGCATTGCAAAGTGTTGGGTTACTCACATGCTGCATTGTCGAATCTCGTGAATGACAATTGTAACATGTTAATAGCATTATCAATTGTTTGTATGGCAAATTATGGAAATTTCCCTTCTGGAGACTTGTCTCTTGGATCACGAAGGACACTGAACGAATAGAGCTTCTAGATTATAGTCTATATAATTGTTTTGGTAAATTATAGTTCTCCTTGCTTGGTGTACTCAATTCACCCACGTTCAGTTGTTAAAATTGAAGTACTATATATTCTTTTCAAGACAGTATCTTAACAAAAGATTTTGGCTAGGGGTTATTGTCCTCTGGACATTAACAAGACTCAGAAGCTTAAGACTTCCTGGAACAGGAACTCAGGACGTCGCATAAATTGAGTTAATTGTTACATATTGTACAGCATTGCATTGAACAAGGTTGTCTATTCGATGCTTACTTATGTGCAGAAATAATTGTGACCCATGAAACTTAACTGAGGACTGAAAGAGACATGAACATACGGGTCCATGCTTCTCAGAAAATGGGGTCCCTCTTTTGAGTAGGTTCCAAGAAAACCATGTTCATCCAAAAGGAACAGCATCAAGACAAGGACCATGAGGAAGATGAACGCTCTTCCTTGGATTCTATACATTGACGTGACATGCCACAAAAAAAGTGCTGCTGCAATATTTCTTAGTCCTTACAAGAGAGACATAAAGAATATTGAAACCACACTCTTTATATTTACTGAACTGTTTAGACATTGTGTCATACAACCATCTTTTACATTACACACCAAAAGACACAAACACGAGAGGCATAGCCAAAATTAACTGGAAATCCTACTGGTATCATCTGAATGCAGGAAACAGGGTTCAGATGCCTGTGATCTTTCTTTATATGCCAAAGATTATGCTGCTTCATTTCAACTTTCTATTTTCCCAGAATGGATTTGATCCACCAAATCCCCTTGGTGTCCTTGGGACCATCTTCTTCTGGAGGAGGGTCACTCTGTGGAGTTTTATGAAGCTTGCTCACATCATATCCCTCATCTTTGGCCTTCTGCACCAGCTGATTATAGATTTCGTCATCTAAATGAGTCTTCCTGCACAATATCTGACAGGAAAAAGATAATTTCGGGTGTCAAGACCAGGGGTAATCGAACATTGACAAAGTTCTGAAATTTTAGTTCCATCAGAGGATCTATGATTTGAACAAGTTTAGAGGACAACATATCAGGAAAAGAACAATAATTACCTATGTTAAAAACCTATATTCATTCTTCAACCATGTATCCGGATCAGTTCTCTGTTTTCATAATCAGTTCTTATAACGTGTGGATAAAATTAAATAACACAGGAAAAAAAACATAGATTCAGATACAGAAATCGAGAAACAAATGGAATTGGGCAAACGACAAATCACGAAAAAAACCTACTTAAAGAATTAAGATTACATCTTCACGAACGATCTCTAAGTCAAAACAAATATAGAACTAGATGCAAGGATCAGAGGCATACCCAAAGATACCTCCTACTAGGCTGGCCAATCAGGGCATACTGATAATCATCGTCAAGATACAGCACCCAGTAATCACCGACAACAGGAATGATGGGAAGGAACGGTGGCACATAGAATTTAACCTTAAGTTTGGCCTCATCACTGTTAGGATTGGCTTTATATGCAGTTCCTTCTATGTAGCCTCTCTTCCCATCAGTCCATGTCTCGTTAAGCACATTCACAGTCCCATCATCATTTAGAGTATAGGTAGCTCTCGTGTTCACTCCATTCTTGGGCTGAAACCTTGATGGGAATGAAGCTATCTCATACCACCTACCCATGTACCTCTTCAGGTCTACTCCCCTCACCACTTCCATTTCCTTGTTATCCATTTCTTGCAATTTCCACGAAGCCCTGTTGTGGATAGCTGCAGAAATATTATAGAGCCTTGTATCACTTTCAGATTTTTGAATTGTTGGTGAAGTTTGAATCTTGATAAGGTAAAAAGCAATGAAGAATTGAAGATATTTAGGTAGGTACGTGGATGCTTAGTGGCCTTCCATGTGGTGAGTATATATGGCTTTTATTGTTCCAGATCTATATAGGAGTCACTAGGCTCGTATTAGGAAAGTCCTCGGGCAATTTCCTAACATGGGACCGCTTAGAGCAGTGGCTAATGATTTAAAAGAAGCAGGAAGTCAAACTTGGAAAAACAGCAAACTTTGGCGCTAAGGAATCTGTCAAATTCCTTCCTGTCATCAATCTTTTGCATTAGGGCCCTTCTTTGAAACAACAGGGCATACATGGCAGCAACCTGCTGAAACGAGTGGTAATAGTCTTGGGAGTGGTACCATTTGTTGCAGAACCTGTACACAGTGTACGTGCCCTGAGCCTGATACATTGGACTTCGCAACCATGCGGTGTGGAACTACGCCCTCAAATCCTCAGTCCCTCTTTTCTTGTCTCTATCCCATGTTCTTTATATCTAAATCATCTATTTATATGAGATGTCCTCTTTTTTTGTCCCTACTGTTTCTTTTATATTTGAGCTATTTATGTAAACTTTTATATTTGAGCTATTTATTTACGTGAGTTTTATATAAATAGATGATTCAGATGCAAAAAAGACAGAAAAAAGGGCTAGAGGATCAACCTCCGTGAAATTACTAAAGTGTGATCTTTTGACCCTTTATTCTGGACCTATCCTATTCTCTTTTGATCACCAAAATAGGGTAGGACCAGAATATGGGCCAGAAGATTTCAGCTGGGAATTACTAGGGACCTTTAGTTGTTGTGAATGAAGCCCTTTGATTCTGTTTCATGAAAGGAAAAAAAAGGAAAAGATTACGTAACTAATTAAGAAACAAATCTCGGACATATCCTTCAACAAGAATGAAAGATACCTTGTAGGTGTATTTTCTAAAATAGCATACCCTAGCGCAAATTGAGCGTCTAATTTGACAAATCAATTCACACATCGGTTGCCTTTTTTGTGAATATAACAGGGTAGAACAATCCAGTTTTGACCAAAGAGCTCATTGATGTCCCGTACAAGGGGATCGAAGGACATTAAACGTATAGATGGGGACGTCGAATATTTATTACTCTAATCGAATCCACTTCTAATGATATCTCAAATGGCATGCAAGTTTTAGATCAGGCACGACTCTCTAGAGTTTGGCAGAAATAAGGAGCACCTTTTGATATTGTGAAAGATCCGCCTACAGGGCGTAGCTCAGTTGGTTCTGGAGGGGCAGATTTGCTCCAAAGTGTAAGGTTCGAATCTCACGATTTGCAGTGTGGGAGCAACATTCTTAAGCCCCTTGTAAGCTTTGAGAA
>JANVCL010000213.1:1092113-1118047 GCA_026546855.1 Erythroxylum incrassatum | reverse complement strand
TATTAGCAACTATATTATATATTTTTAAGAATCAGTATTACTTGCTTGTTTAATGTTTATAATATCTCATAAATATCCAAGCTAATATATGTGCCTTAAAAAACTAAAATTGTAGGATTTCTTACTAAATATGTTTTACACTTATTAATTTCTTTAATCAATTTCTAAATGATTATATTATTTTAGTCAATGAATTTTTTATTAATAGTTTAATACATCGATCAATAACTTTGACACATATTAATTACTATTTGAAGTAGAAGTATTGGGTGTTATGCATTAATTGTCATTTATAATAGCAATGTTCAAGATTAACGATTAATAACATATAATTAAAGTAGTTTTTTTTCACTCAATAATTAATATAATAAATATTAGTAAATTTATTATTATTAGTATCATCTTAAATTATATCTAAATATATTTTAGGTTTTTTAGGTGTTTCAGGTTCAGGTTTAAACCTAAACCTATAAATCAGGTTCGGTTCGGTTAACTGTTATAGGGGCAGTTTAGGTTCGGTTAATCTAGAATCGCAAGTTAGAAACCTGAACCTGATTTTTCAGATTCGGTTCGAACCGAACCTAAACTCAGGTTCGGTTAACCTTATTTACAGGTTTGATTTATGTGGTTCAAGTCCGGTTCACAAGTTCGCAGGTTTTTTTGAACACCTCTAATATTTTGGACCTTCTGATATGAAAGGATGAGTGAATATTATAGTAAATAACTACTTCAACATTATGTTTATATATAACCCAACAAAGAAATATTTGCAAACTTTAGCCCGCCCTAGGTTCTTATTTACTTTTAGATCCTTTTTATGGCTAGAAATGGGGAAATTGAGAGAAAAGGGCAAGAGGGGTTGTTGGTTACATTAAATCTGTGGCTAGATTATGTAATAACTGGCTGTTTTGTTACAAGGACAAGGGTTTCAGGTGACAACCCTTTTTGTCAAAGTTCCATTTTTAATGTGACAGAACTAAGACACTACCTCAGAATAGGAAAAGGTTAATAAGGGGGAAGCTACAGGAACAAGCAGCACATTAGTAAGATTCATTCATGACTCCATAACTATATCCATCAATCTGTGCATTAACATTAGATCTCACTCGCTGTCTCTGAAGGGAAAGAAAGTGAGTAGATTGTAATACACACAGAGAGCGGGAGAGAGAGAGGGAAAATGTCTAGGAGATCAGCGTCTTGCTTGAGGTGTTGCCTGGTGATATTTGCAGTGGTTTCAGCTCTGGGAGTTTGTGGGCCTGCCCTCTACTGGAGATTCAAGAAAAATTTTGGATTTTCTGATTCTAAAGCATCTTCCTCTTGTCCTCCTTGCATCTGTGATTGTCCTCCTCCTTTATCTCTTCTCCAGATTGCTCCTGGTATTACTCACTCTCTCTTTTGGATTCACTGTTTTGCTTGTTATGCGTCTTGGCTTATGTCAAAATTTGATCTTGAAGGAGTACAAGTTCATTGGCAGAAATGCAAAAAAAAAAAATCATATTGGAGATCTGATCTGTTACTCTACCCAATTCTGGATCCAAATTTGCTTTATTGATCGAACGCTTGCATGTGCACCTGAGTGGATTTCTTTGAGCTTGTTCATCAGTTTCTTGTGATTTGTTTTATTGATCGAACACTTGCACCTGACTGGACAGGATCCGGATGTTCAAAACGAACTGCCTTATCTATGAAACAATCATTTTCTTGTTGTTAAGAACCGACATAATATGCAGTGAAATTTGTCATATTGAGCGCCGAGTAGTGATCTAGCCTAATATATCTCTTTTTGGATCCTGAACAAAACAAAGTTCAGATTTTTACCGTGTTAACTGGCTTTAATGTGGAGGCAAATCTAGCTTGCTTTACATGCGCTAGTTTTGATAGATTTACTTGGTCAGGTATTCCTTCTTATGTTTCCTAGCACTTTTAGTTTGAGGTGCTAGATATGTTGATAAATCACTCACACTGGACATTAGTTTAAGGTGCTTGAATTCCTAATTAACGCGATTTGAAGAATCACTTACTTCCTATCCAGTTCAATAGAGTAATGAGAAGTTCTCTTATGATATTTTAGGCAATCATTTCCTACTTATGGTGAAGGATCTGAGATCCTTGGATTAAAGCTGTTCATGTATGAATGTGAACCTAGGATCATTGTTTTCTTCTAATTGTCAGTGTAAACTGTAAAACACAACCGATTTCTGATGAAGCAAGGCCTCTCATTTGAGTTCATGAAGTTGGCTTCATTTAACTTTCCTCATTTCTTTTCACAACATGCAGATGCTGTTTCTTCTGGGATATAATCCTTTAGATGAAAGGTTGAACTGGCCGTTCTTAGATGAAACTGCCTGTTCATACCGACTGCTCCTGAAATAAACCATAATTTGTTGCTTATTGGAGTACTAGACTTATGCATGGTTTGCTTTTTCCTTGCAGGGTTGGCCAATCTCTCAGTCACAGGTTTGAGCGCATTCTGTTAACCCATTCTGGTTATTAACTTTTCATTCTGATGATGAGATAGATTGTGTGGTCTTGGATTCTCTGAAAAATCTTCAAAAGTTAAACTGGGATATATCCATTTCTGTTTTCTGGGATCTTAAGAAATTTTAGGACTAGGTGATGTGGTGTCCATTACTCGCTATGTCTCACTGTCTCAATTCTGCTAAAGAAAATTTGCATATTAAATTGACTAACCGATTTGGTGAACTAAGCTTCTAGGCTAAAGATTCCACAGATTGTGGTGATTGTACCTATTTGATCATATAATCTGCATATTTTGTTTGTAGCGAACAGACGTCCTACAAATTTTCTGTAAGCTCAGAACGGGATTGAGAACTGAAGTTGGGTGAGAGAGTCAAAGTTAATGTGCCTTTTGAAGGAATTCTAGCTATCTTAAGCTCCTAAATTCCACCTTTTGACAAACCTTTTTCTGTAATCTGCTGCATTGTTCTTATATGGCTTTACTTGCAAATTATGACCTTTTTGTTTGCAACTATTTGCTTACATGAATGTGATGATATTACAGATTGCGGTAACAATGACCCTGATCTCAAGAAGGAGATGGAGAAGCAGTTTGTGGACCTTTTAACAGAAGAGTTGAAATTGCAGGAAGCTGTTGCTGAAGAACACGCCCGACATATGAATGTTACACTTGTCGAAGCAAAAAGAGTAGCTTCTCAGTACCAAAAGGAGGCAGAGAAATGCATTGCAGCCACTGAAACATGTGAGGAGTCCAGAGAGTGTGCTGAGGCAGTACTTATCAGAGAGAGGAAAATCACCTCGTTGTGGGAGCGCCGCGCCCGCCAAATGGGTTGGGAAGGAGAATAACTGCCAGTAGATATAGTTTTACAATTCTTTTCTTTTCACTTGAACTAGTAAAATAGGCCCTTGCTTTAGTAATGATAGTAGCAGACCAGCAAATTACTGGAGTTGTTTTGCAAAGCAAAATGCTCTCTCCCTCTGTCTGCCTGTCTCTTGCTGTAGGTCTTCCTTTAAAACCAAGCAAAGGTGTCTCCTTTACCCACTTGTAATTCACGTGCTTTGGATCTCTCAGCTCATATCAGATTTATGTGTCTCTTCAAAGATTGTTTGACATTTTTGATATAAGATGATATTATAGTAATGGATGTAATTTTACAAGGTTTGTTTGACTGCGTTCTCACAGGTCACGAAACTTTTGTCTTTTACTTTGTTTGACTGCGTTCTCACCGGTCACGAAACTTTTGTCTTTTACTTTCACTCATAAAAGTCACTACCAGTAACTGCCAAAACCACCGTTACTAAACTTCTATTTCCCATTATCATGGAATGGGAAATGCCTTAGTTTCTGTCCTTGGATGCTGCGGGGTTTCCCCACCAAGGAACTGTATTTTCTCATCCACTTTGTTCCCTCTCCAATTTTGTTAACAAATCATGTTTATCACCTCAGTCTCTGTTAATCTCAACAGTTACTAACTTGAAGCTGAGTATGTCCTTGTCCAACAAACAGATCTACATATTGTCTGGGGTAATAGTTAGGACAATTTTTTAAAGAGGGTAATTAAAAGCTTCAAACAGGTGTATAAATCTGCAGAAAGACTGCTTCTGTTGAAGCAAAATTGACCAACGTCACCATTTGACTTTCTTCCTCCAAAGACCAAAAACGAGTCAAAAAATCACATGCCAACCAAATAAAGTAACCGGGAAACGCGGTTTCAAGACTTCCCAAGTTCATGCACCTGGTTATCAAGCACAGGTGTTGTCCTATGCTTGGTCAGGTCTGACATTAAATATCTATAAAAAACAACTAATATACTGGATCAAGGTTCAAAGCTAAATATATCCAATTGTTGGATCTATCTAAAAACCAAAACAAATAGACGATACTTCACTACCCAGATCCAAAAATGATACCAAAACCAGATCATATGTCGAAAAGTTGAGTTTTGATCTGGAAAGATGAGTGCTTTGAGATTTTGCACAGCGTAAAATCTTGTAAAGCTTGTTCTATATTTAGAAAGTTGTACTGAGTTTGAAGGGCTTTGCATTTGGAAAGTTCCCAACTTTCCATATATGGATAACTCCAGCAGAGGCCGGAGAGTGGAGAAAAGAGGATATGAACAGAGGGTTGAAGATCAAGCTGAGTACGTCCCTGAATCGAAGAAGTCCAAGTTACCTGGCCTAGCAAGGTTGGCCTTTTATTATTTTCCATTGTTGCTCTAATTCCATTGTGGTGATTCTGATTTGATTTCTTTTTGTAGCGCTCGATCAATGGGTTACGCTTCAGAGCTCGAAAATTTGGTTTATCTGAACTGGCTTCTGGACTTTGGATCCGATCTTTTGAACCAATCTGTTTCTAACGTACTTTGTTGTTTTAACCTGCCACCTGAACCGTGCATGAAACCCCTCATTTTACAGAGTTGATTGCTTCATTCTGTATAATAAAGCATTCAAAACTCATGGTACTACTAATTAATGAGCATGAACATGATGAGATTTGCGATGAATGCGTTTGGTTTAGTTTGTTTGTATTCCTATCTTTAGAAAATCTGAAGCCAATCATGCATCTCAAGGCGTGTGGTGTTCCATAAGCTGTAACGTCCAGTACAATGATACATGAGTCCATTTATGTGCAGTGTTGTCGTGGAAGCCCTGAAGGTTGATAGCTTGCAAAGACTTTGCTCATCTTTGGAGCCTCTGTTTCGCAGAATTGTGAGTCATAAACAGTTCATATTGGGTCACCTTAATAGTCCTCAATATCAGTAATTAGTTTCTGCAAAAGCTGTAACTTTATAAGTCGTTAGAAATGGACGTTGGTGAAGATTGTAGTCTTAACTTACATAAAGAAGTTTATTGATTTCGGCATCTCGTATGATCGACAGGTCAGTGAAGAAATCGAGCGTGCTTTGTCGAGGTTAGACCATGCTACTTTGGCTGAAAGGTAATGTTGTATCTTTCTTCTTGTTAGTCTTAACTGCTAAAGTTGGGTTTGCTTAGTTTCTGCTAAACTAGAGTACCCACTAGCACGGAGCATATATCAATTAGCTCGAAGATTCTGACATGATCTAATACCATTATGCCTAAACCAGGTCTCCACAACCAAAATTAGAAGGACCAGAAGGCAAAAGGCTGCAACTCCAGTTCAGAACAAGAATGCCTCCACACCTATTCACTGGTGGAAAAGTGGAGGGGGAGCAACGAGCAGCCATTCATGTTGTCCTGATAGATGCAACCACAGGCAGTGTTGTGCAAATTGGACCTGAATCAGCTGCAAAACTGAATATTGTGGTTCTTGAGGGTGATTTCAGTGATGAGACTGAGGAAGATTGGACTGCTGAACACTTTGAGAGCTACGAAGTGAAGGAGCGTGAAGGGAGAAGACCGTTATTGACTGGGGATCTTCAGCTAACTCTCAAGGAAGGAGTAGGAACTATAGGAGATCTTACTTTCACTGACAATTCTAGTTGGATAAGGAGCAGAAAGTTCAGGATTGGTGTTAAGCTTGCTCCTGGGTGCTCTGATGGAATTCGTGTTCGTGAAGCTAAGACAGAGGCATTTTCAGTGAAGGATCACAGGGGAGAATGTGAGTTTTTCTCGTGGCTAATCCTTCCGATGCTTAAAGAAACTCTAATTGGATATATTCAAGTAAACTACAAAACAAAATCACCTTTTAGAATAACCTTGGTGAACTGGTAAGAATCTGTGAGAGTATGGAAGAAAGTAGTTTGTGTAGCACTACCTTATGCACATTTTTTAGTGCTATTTCTGCTGGAAAGTTGTAGTCCATACTCTGATTCTTATCCCAATTGAATGATAAAGAACTAAGAATTTAGACTAAGAAATCTTGGTAATATCTGAATCTTGAATGTGTACTAGAGCACAACACTCATCAGAAACTCCAGAATTTCTTCATTTGCAAGTCGAGGAAGAAGAAAGTTTCTTATCTCCCATACCATGCAGAATGACCTTTTCATCTGGCTTATCTAATTGTACGCTGAAGCAATATGTAGAGATGTTCTTATTTAATGCAGGATATAACAGCTACAACTGAAACTCTTTCTGTTATCTGCAGTGTATAAGAAACATTACCCACCAGCTCTACACGATGAAGTTTGGAGATTGGATAGAATAGCAAAGGATGGAGCACTGCACAAGAAGCTGCTAAAGGCTGAAATTGTAACAGTGGAAGATTTTCTCAGAGTTCTTGTACGAGATCCACAGAAATTAAGAAGTGTAAGATGCCCCTTTCTCTAGCTTTCATGTTTTCCATCAAGAATGGTTTTACAGACTTTATATTCCTCTTTCAAAGATTTAATCTATTCTTCATATTCTGACATGGACTTTATGTTCTTGCTATAGATCCTTGGAAGTGGAATGTCCAATAGGATGTGGGACAACACAGTAGAGCATGCCAAGACTTGTGTCTTAGGAGGGAAGCTTTATGTGTACTATCCTGATGGAACTCATAGCACTGGAGTTGTTTTCAATCATATCTATGAGCTTAGAGGTCTTATTGTTGATGGGCAATTCCTTCCATTGGAATCACTTACCAATCATCAAAAGGTTATATAAACTCCTGTCATTTTGATAAATCAATCATGTTTTACATACATTTGATAGAAATTTGTTCATTTTCTGCCTCAGATGTCGGTAGATTCGCTGGTGAAGAGAGCATATGAAAATTGGCATCAAGTGGTGGAATATGATGAGAAAGTTCTGAGCTCCCTAGCAAGTACTAAGAATGGTAAAAGGACAGCAGCTACACCCATACTAGAGAACAATTATGAGATAATTCACCACACATCATCTGCTCAAAACAGGCCGCTACACATCTCATCAGCACCAATTCAACAAATGCAGGCTTCAGATAACCAACCGTCAGTTCCTCAGTTGATCGAATTTCCATTCTTAAGGGCGGAACAGAATGCAGCAATGACCATTCATAATCCACAAGCAACAGTTTCCAATAGCATTGACTCGATGACTGTTGGAACTTATGGAGCAGGAGATTCTTATTTTCCAGGAGATTGGCCTCATGCTAGAAATGGGCAGGGACTGGAAGAAGTCTTCTCACAAGAAATCCGTCTTAGGAGTTCCGAGATGTTGGAGAGTGATGACATGCAGAGATTGCTGAAGACATTCACTGCGGGAGTTGGCATGGGAAGTGGCTTTGGTCACTCTGATGAGGCTTGTTACTCTTACAGTATACAAGCGTATGAGCCTCAGATGGATCAAGCATATAGACAAGAACATGGGAAAGGTTCAGGGAAAGCTGTTGTAGGATGGCTCAAGCTAAAAGCAGCTTTAAGATGGGGAATATTTATAAGAAAGAAAGCTGCTGAGAGACGAGCTCAACTAGTTGAGCTAGATTGAGTTCAACTGCAACTCAGAGTTCAGGTTTTAGTGACAATTCCCGGTCACTGAATTGTAACAGAGCCTTTTGATTGTTGACAAGGGATTGATGAAAGTTGGATACTTTTTATGTTTCATTGAATTCAACCATGTCTTCTCCTACATTCTCGTAGGCTAAAACCTGTAAGCAAAAGGAAAGATTCTAGGTATATATTACCTGTAAATCATGTGTTCTAAAACCTCCAAAATTCCTTGTTTTGTTCCTCCACTTGTTTTGATTTCGTGCCTGGTGTGGAAGGAATTCAAATCAGCTTTCATGTCAATCACAACTGAAATCTTTTTTTGGATTCATCTTACTTATAACGTTCAAACAGGTTTTATTGCCACTCAAATATCCAGATTCCAGCTCATAACTTCAATCAGACTGTTCGTGCAGGTTCTAATGCCACTCAAAAAACCTCATAGCCCTCGAATAAGGTCATTCTAAAACACGAATATAGTCGATGATAGTCAGAGAAATTTTCTCATGTCATTATCTACCAATGCCAAATGAGAAAGAAAAAGCAGAGGATAAACATAATATTGAATAACAAAAATACTGCTACCAATATTAACGGGAAATCATCTGCAGTAACATAGAAAGAAGTAGAACAAACGCATTGGCGGACTAGATTACAAGATGATTCAGATTTCTCGTGGAAAGAAATGAAACGTGTATTTTCTGCAGCCCCTCTTTTATACAATCACCAACAACAATAGCTCACATACATGATCCAAGAGGGTAAGCGTCAAGTCCAAATTCTCCATCTAGTAACATTGTTTCATTTGGCTCCTGCTTGAACAACGTGAAAGGTATCAATATCTGATGCATAAATAATGCAGTAACTAATGCTAAAGTATACACATCTCCCCAACCCACTAAAAAAGGGCAAAAGTATTGTAAAAGCTCAGATCTTTTTATGTTTTCTTGTACATGCACAAACTCTGGACGGACGAAATTTAAAGATTTTATACTGAACTAGATAAAACCATTCATCGTCCTACAGTAAATGATCGAATTATCTGAAGGCCTTAAAACTTTCCATCTATTTGTTTTTCCAACATTTTTTCTTTACCTTATTCTTCCCAAGGTCCTAAACCAAACTGCCAACTCAAATACAAAAATTAAATGGTTCAAGTAAATTGTACACTAAAAAGATACTAGAGATTAATTGTACAGGAAAGACTCACAGGGTAAAGGAAATTATTACTTTACATCAACACGGATCCCCCAGCTATCAAAATTAACAACATTGTACATCCAACTTTACGAAAACAAGAAAAAAAGTAAAACATGTAATGAAAGGTGTGTGAAGCAACTCAGTCATACCCGTTTATTCGTAGTCGTTATATCATCAAATGACTCAAAGTTATTCTGCACAAATCCATTATGAGACTTGGTTTGATCCTGTAAATACTCCTCATTCGACCTTATTTTAGTATCCAAAGATTTCTCAAATTCAGAATGCCGGAAACTTAATGGAGGCACGCCAGTTAATTGACCAAGTAATAGTGCATTGAACCTTTTCCTTTGGTCTGAACTCTGGCTCAAAGGATTCATCCCACTGTCAGAAACCAGGGAATTGTTGGTGCTGAATGAGTTATTTAGATTGGATTTATAAAGCTGACTATGCCCTTCCCATCTTTGCTTTGACATGTAATTCATGCTCTGCAAAACATTGCCAATTGAACCTGCTTGGCTTTGCATGTCTACTCTGGAATCCTCCAAAGGTGCAGCAATAGCAGAAGAAGAAGAAAAATCAAGTGGGGCGTTACCGAACTGAGAACTAATTGAAGATAAATTATCTCTCAAGTTGCTGGCAGGTAATGGGTCATGGCTAAAATGTTCGTTTAGTAGAAAAGAACTCGATGGAAGTGTGGATAACTCAGCGGCACCTTGCCAGTTTCCGTTACATCTATTATGATCCAAAACGTTTGAAGACCCAGTAATTCCAACATCAAAAGAATCATGGTCCAAAGATGGCATACTTATAGATGATTGAGCTGCAAATGCTCCCCTAGTCTGACTTTGTTGCAGGTTTCGTTGTATCAGTTGAGGATTGCTGGACACACTGGACAACATGTTGCCCAAGTTGGCATTCACAGACACTCCAGCATCTTGGAAGCTAGCAAGTGCGAAACCTGTTTCATGATTGTGATTGTAATCTCCAATGCAAGTGCTGGACTTACTTTGCAGCTTGTAGGAATCCAGTGAAGATGGGAACCCTTGGAGTAAATTTGCACTTTGGCTTGCAGGAAGAAAAGATGTTGGAAGCTCTCCTATTGCATCAAACGAATTGCTTGAATTCTGGGAATTGCCCAAATGCAGCAACCCGGAGGATGCTATTCCTCGCAAAGTTAAACCAGCTGGAGAATTCAATCTTCCATGCACACCTCCAGATGTATATGTTGATATGGATGCACTTGAAAATCTTCCTGGTACACTCAAGCTGCGAAAATCTCCAAAACCATCAAGTGAACTCATACGAGGATAAGAGGAATCTTTAGCCATGAATGCTGCAAACATATTGGCCTGATGGGGTGCTCCACTGCTGAGTCTTTTCAAGTAAAGCCTGTACTTCTGCAAAAAAAAAAGAACTTATATCTAATCAAAGTATCCATAAAGTTAAGATATGGACTTAATTCTATACAAATTAATCAAAGAACTTACACAGTCAAAGTTAAGATATGAACTTAGTTGTGTGCAAATTAATCAAAATATTGACACAATTCAAATTTAAGGTGTGGAGTTAGCCACATATATCCTGATATCCAAAAGATTGCAGTACATGAAACCGTGTCTAGCCACATTTTTCTGGCATGGATACCAACAGATAGACTATTGACTACAAAATCGGAGCCATCATGTTTGTGTATGCTACGATGATTCTCCACACAACTTCTTCCGATATTTTCAAATAGCTTTGCAGCACTTGTAAAATGAGCACTGAAATTTGTTTTAATTATTATATTGATAGGTAATGGTAAACAATAGGCAGCAAATAAATAAAATTATAATGTAAAATGTAAAATATTTTTAAAAAACGAAAAAATTACCTGCAGATGACTTGCTACATTTTCCCTTGTAAGCCCTTCAACATTCATTAGGTCAAGAATTTTTTTTGGAACAGCCTCTATTAATTCATGAAAGATTAGAAACAACAAGGATTAAGACAAGATAATAGCTGTAAAAAGAATGAAAGAATCATGCCTTTGTAAGAAGAACTTACTTTCAGGACCCAACTGATTAACAGCAGCTACAAACTTCTTGTGCAGCTCAACAGACCAAACAACCCTAGGCTTCTTATGTGCCCCAGGTTCCTCATTGTCATGACCATTCTCATCACCATCTTCATCATCATCATCATCTAAGTCCTTTCGTTTCCTACTAACTTTGGCATTATGTTCAGAGCTACCATTCGATGCTACTCCTTGTCCACATTCTCCAGCGGCATCACAAATCCTGTCTTGACCTGAAGGCCCACTCAGGTCTTTGGGGACAAAACTTTTCTTTCTGATTACATGTTGCCATATGTTCTTCAGCACCTCCATTCTAACAGGTTTTATTAAATAGTCTACAGCACCATGTATAACCCCCTTATACACAAGCTCCTTATCACTATGAGCCGATAACACTGTAGCAGAATTAAAAGTAAAAGATTATCATCTCTAACTTTGATTGACGTATAATTTTGCACTTGTCAAACATAAGAGGAAAGTCAAACAACATCAGTCCTCCTTTGGATTTCAATTGTTATGTAATTGAAATGAAGAGAAGAAAACAACAGATACATAAGAGAAAAAAAACCTTAGTGAACAATAATCATACTGAAAGAATTAATGTGCGTGTATCTGAAATATTATTGTTGGAAAAAAAACAGAAAGAAAGAACAATTAAAACAGAGCTTCACTTACTGATGACAGGTAGGTCCATTTCAAGCCCCACAAGCTCGAGGAGTTTAAAGCCATCCATGTCTGGCATGTTAACATCACTTATAACAATATCATAGTTGTTTCTGTTTTCTCTTAGCATTTTCAGAGCTTTTATTGCTTGATTGGTAGTTGTAACTGGAAAAAAGTCACACGTGAGGTTAAAGGAACAATTCAACTTTTAAAAAGTTATGCTTACTAAAACTCTAAAAAGATTTGAAATAACAGCAGAATATCCCTATTTACTTGTAATGCAATGACCATATCACAACTTTCAGACTTTTGGAAGCAGATAATCGTGTTTGTGGCAGAAAACAAACATCTTTTAACTCGAACATCAAAACTGAACCAAGAAGTCGAAGTTTTTACAAATTCAGAATGTCAAGCACACTTAAGAAGGAACAAAATTGAAACTTGAATCAAGAAAAAAAGTGACAAGGAAACATTAAACATGTATTATAAACAAATAAGCTAGCAACTAGAGTGGCATATACCCAGATAGAACCCGGAAGATGCTGCCATGACTAAAAACACAGAGAGGTATGTCATAATTAAGCACAGAGATGCAAAGAGAGGTCATTACTTATTAATAACAACAACAAGAACTCATATCCTCGAAGCAAACAAGAAAATTTTAAAGAGTCTAACGAAAAAAGTTATAGAAAAACAAGGAATTCTATATTATAAGCACACCTTGATACTGGCATTTCCGGAGCATCTTCTCCAAAACTTCGAGGCAAATTGGGTCGTCATCAACAGCTAAAACTCGAAGAACCTCTGGAAACCTATCTTCGTTAACTACACCACCCACTCTATCCTCAACATTCATGTTGAATGAAACTCAAAACAACCAGATAAGAGAGCAACACGAACAACAAAGACCGGGAGGTTGATTAACTCGTGACAAGTTTCGATCTTTCTCAGTAAAGAACGTCAGAATTCGGCTGTTTGACCACTTCAAAAAAAACCCAAACGGCAAAAGAATAGAAAAGGAGAGACCAAAGGGAGGAGTGGATCAAAAAGAAGAAAAACAAAAAGAAGGAGCTCCAAGTAAGCGAAAAGAGCTGTACGAAGTGGGACAACAATGGTGATGGGGACAAGAAAGTGGACAAGTTGAACCCCTTCAACATTCAACAAAGCTCAAATCTTTTCTAGCCAAAACAAATCTCAAATCACCTCTCCCTCTCTATATCTCCACCTGTACTACTACACTCTGTAATTGTCTATAGCTTTTTTTTCTCCTCTCCTTAGTCCTTACACAGAACACTCAAGCCTTCTCTTTTTGCCATTGTCTTGTGTCTCTGACTTTCTGTAGACTATTAAGGAATGGGTCTCTGACGTAACCTACACAGCTTCCTCCTAGGCATCGCTTGTTTTTCCCGTAGGATCAACATCATCAACGATCTGGGCCGTTCATTGTCCTCTTGGTATAAAAAGGAAATATATTCTTAGTGTCATAGTTAAAGGAGTTACCTAGTCATAAATTATTTTTAATTGACAATTTACTTTTTTATTGATTAGGGATTTGTGGTTTCATGAAGTTTAGAAGGAAATTATAATAATATTAATTACTCTAGAATTTTCTTATAATGGCAATATTTTCAAAACTAAACTAAGAAGTTAAATTAGCAAGACATAAGATTAATATTTAAAAGATTCAATTAATATTAAGTAGGGTGTTCAAAAAAAAGATTAAATTAGTATTAGATCGTTATAAAATTAGTTAAAGATTGAATAAAATTATTGAATTTGAAAAATAATTAAAGAAAACTATTTTTACCCACACAAAATTTTAATGTTTAATTAAAAAATAAGACTATTAAATGAAAATTAATCGAAAACTGATTAGTTAATTACTAAATTAGTCAATTTTTAACAACAAAGATTGTTACGTTACATCAAATGGAAAAGTTAACTAGTTCGTGTTTTTTATAATTACACCGACCAAATCGGTTCAGTTTTTAAAACAATAATTTTTGAAATTTGAATATGCCATTTAGTGGAAAATTAGGGTAAATACTAAATATATGACATAATGGGTGAATTGATTCTACCACATTAGAATAAATTAGGGTAGAATCTAAATAGAATACCCTAATTATTTAGGGCTTTAAATGATAATGATATTCTAGGATTCTCCAAATTTGGGAATTTAATTACAACCTCCAATAAATAAAGAACTTACCTTTTGATTGATCTTGTTAGGCTTTTGAGTGGTCATTTGTGGTAACATAATTAGGTTTTTTTTGTTTTGGATGTTGAAAGGCCAAATTAGCCTTCATACTATCACGATTTTGATTTTAAAAATTGCAATTATATCTTTTTATGTTGGTTAGTGTGTCTATTATTTGTACATATAAAAAAATATTCCTAATTTTGGTAATTAATTATTTATTTTAGGTAAGAAATTAGTAAAATGTGAAGAGAACAAGTCTAAAGTCAAATTAGTATAAAAACAAATCTTTTTCTTTTTTTTGGTAAAACACTATTTAGGCCTCTTGACATTATTTTGTGTACATCAATTATAGTTTTTGTTATTTTTATAATAAAGTAAAAAATCCTTCAAATTAAACAAAATTTTACAATTTTATTATATAACAAAATCACATGTCACTTTCATTCATTAATGTGTATCAATTATAGTCATTTTCAATTATAAAAATTATATACTATACTAATTTATTAAATTTACTATTTTATGACAATTTTAAAATATTTTTCATCCTAATAAATTATAATTTATCTATTTTTATATAATTAATCGTCAAACTGAAATATTAACTTTTTGATATTTTGTACATGCTTTTTCAAATAGATTATTTAAAATTTTTTCTTTATAAAATCAAGTTTTGTATTTTTGTTTGAAACAAAGGAATCTACCGCCGCTATCCTTTGAGTAAACTTCTGGATTGACATAATAGCCTACAAATCATATTAACCGGGTACTATGCGCTAGGCAAACCTTTACGATAGGCTCGATCGAGAAAGTGTAAATAAGAGGCATCAAACACAAAACCTTTTGACTTCGTGCTCTTTCACTTCACCAACTCAACCACCCTAAAGAAAGCTAAAACGTTAAGGAAGACACCAAGTTTTGAACATGTGTGACACACACACATATATATATACAAGAAATCATATATTACTAAAATTTTTAATTTTGGTATTATATATTCTTTTATATCATAATAAAAATCATAAAAATACCATTCACCCCTCGTACTTAGTAAGAGGATTGTATAGATGTAGTAGTGCATGCCATGATTTGCAACAAATGATTTATATATATAGAAGTTCTCTAAGCGCTTGCCGTTAAATCGCGTTTATAGCGAGTGGGGAAGGCGAAACACTTTTGTCTGAATTAGGTCAGGTTGTCCATAACTACAAGTACTAAAAAGTACTACACTTCTCGTGCTATGGGGAACACACTCAACACTCCGCACTCGCTCACTTTTCGCCACGTTTCAGCGTCGTATTGGCTGTTCGTTTAACAGTGGGGCCCGTTTGAGATTCCATGCCACAGAAACACATGCAGCCTTTTCTTCCTGATATGTGGAAAAAGACAAGTCGGTCGCAGGTAATCAGGGGAAGGTTATTAGGTAATGGACATTTGGGGAATTGGAGCGCCATTCTTTGTAGGGCCGCATCGAAATTTGTGAGTTGGAGGCTAATGTGACGTCGTTTCATGATCATCATTAGATTTAATAATTAGATACTAAACCAAATTTAATAAATAAATTAATTTTTATTTATTAATTCTTTTTACTTAAACTTCAAAATTTGCAATCTCAATATATTTTAATCGTATTTTAAATTCTTCAATTTTTATTCAATTTTATAACGGTCTAATACCGGTTAGATCTTTCAAACCTTAAACATTTTCTCTTATCGATTTTTAAGACATTAGTATTATTTAACATTAAAAAAACAAATTAAAAATGGATACTTATCTCAATCTTCCACTAATTAAATATATTTCATCAAAAATGGATGCTCTTGCGATTCTCTCTCTAGGGTTTTAAGTTTTAACCATAAATGAACATTGTTCCCAAATTGGGTGAAATTTGAACTTAAAGATGACTTGGAAAGCAAATCATTTGTGAGTTTTCAAGTTATCTTCAAATACAATATTAGAAGCACATATGAGACAAATAAAGTATTTACCTAGCCATCTTATGTTATTACAAGCAAAATGACAAATCTAGTAGAAATTTCGCTGAAAAGTGGGATTTGAAAAGATCCGATAATACGTAACCTTACCCTTAACTAGTAGAAAAAGAAGATAATTCATCCTTTAAATTAATATTGGCAATAGTTGGGTCGGACTCAAAAACTTTATAAAAGTGAGTTCAATCCAAAATTTTTAAATAAAGGCAAAATTTAATCATTTCTTTTTTAATTTTATACTTTTTTAAATCAAAATATCAATTCATAGGGCATAAGTTTTTAGTACTGTGCTCTATTTGATGATTATTTCATAACCTTTGTTATCACTAAAAGAAAAAAAGAGCAATGATTTTTCATATCAACTTTTTGCATGTGATGTTGTAATCTATAATCACTAATTGGTAATTATACCTCTCTAAAGTTGTGCAAATTCTAACTCTTAGTTTTGGTGAAACATGACACTTTTTGGTGTTGACGTTGCCCAAATGATGGATCGTTTAATGATCAAGCTGCATTATCATCCCCAATCAGTCACCAAATCATTTGAGCCCTACTCTACTTAGTGATGTGTCTAAGGCTTAGGGGCAAGTAATGTCCTAAAACTTGCTATGGTTTTACCAATTTCAAGCTTTTTGCCCTATAAAACTTTTAATGTCCAAACCCAGTTTAGGGTTAGGGTTATTAACTTAAATAGTTAGGATAAAAAATATATATTTGAGAAAATTTAAATTAATTAATCAATTTTCTATAAGATTATAAAATATTTTGCCTTTTCTCTTTTTTCGACAAAGAATTATAATTTAAGATTTTATGTCATCCTTATTTGATAAAAGATTAAGGATAACAATGAGTAGGATTGGGTAGGTCTTGACTCGAGCTCAACTTGGGTTAAGTTAGAGCCCGGTTCGACTTAGCATAACCTAATTTTTAAATTAAATCAGTGTTGAGCTGGATTTGGATAATCATAATCTCCTAGGACACAAAGTTTCTCTTTTTTAAATCTGTATATGTTTTACTTTTGAGGAATTATTGCTTACTAATAAGATATTAACTTCACCTCCTAGAGCTTTTGGAACAATTCAGTTCAAAAGGGCCCGTCTAGTGGTCATGGTTCTTCTTATGAGTTTCGTCTGGATAATTGTTTACCACTGGGCTTGCAAAATGGGGCAAGGGCTTTGGTGCTCCTGAAATGGTCCAATATCATGGGTGTAAAAATTGAAAATTTCGAAATAAATAAATAAAAAGATATTATTTTGATTTGAATTTTTAAAAAAAGATGTTAATTTAATTCATTTTTTAAATAATTCCATTTTGTTAAGTTTCTTAGTATAACATTTTCCTTCATAAATGTCATAAAATAGACATTTTTAAGTCACAAGAAAGCCAACATCTTTTGCCATTTTCCTTATAAAAGACTATAAAATTAGGTTGCATGGAAAGGAAGCAAAAAGTGGACGTCCTTTTTCAAAAGCAGAACACAAGTAATGTAATTGCTTTTTCTGAAAAATGATGATGAAAGATTTTATACAGAACCAATATGTTGCATTATACAAGAAATCCAGATGAAGCATTTTTTTGGCTATTCATAGTTAAGAAGTAGCCAAAGTCTCTACCTTTGAAATGGCTCATTGAGTAGGATCTGGATCAAATAAACAAATTGTAGTTTCCCATCTGTTTCTCTAATCCGCAGAAGCATACCACCACTGTAGTATTTCATGGCTGACGTATCTTGGTGATGGGCTTACCTTCCAATGAAACTAACTGTGCTCATTACCTGCTTATGAAAATGCCTACTTTATCCCAAATCTTAAGCACTTGTTGTGTTTGACTTGAATACTTGGAATGGATGTGAGTTCTTTTGTTGGTTTTGTCGTGGACATCTTCTCCATTGCAGTTATGAACTTCCTCAAGTGCTTAATGTACTCTGGGTAAGTTTCAAGATTGCAATGGCCTCCACCTTTGACCCATAGAGGATCATATTTTTCCTTGGAAAGTTCCCAAAGTCGCTTTCCGTGCAAAAAATCTACTGTTTCGTCGTTAGTTCCCTGCAAAGATTCATCAAGAATAGCACAGAGCAGTAAAAACAATATGATCAGTAGATGTGCTGCAACCAATTAGGGGTTATAACAGAGTAAATTAACTCATCAAAAACCACTTAACCTCACTTTTTCCTAATGAGTGTGTTTTATTAGACGACAAATCAAGATGTTGTGTGATGATCTAGCAATGCCTATTAATGGTGCAGATAGAAGAAGTAATTGTGTGTGAGGTTCTATTGGTTTAAGCCATAGGCAAATAGGTTTGCACATCTGCATGGTTTCAAATTTTAGGTTCTATGATTTCCTTGAGATATTCAAGAATTGTTTATCAGGAATTCGTCACTGGTTTAAGGCCAATTCGAAGTTAACTATCCGTACACCTTAAGGTCAATACAAAGTTGCAAAACGTGCACATTTCTTCTTAACAATTCCAAAAGAACAAAAACATAAAGGAACTCAAGAGATAGGAACAGAACATATTGGCTGCACCAAACAAAAATTATGAGCCTTACATGTATAACGAGAACCGGACAACTGACATGCCGTATTTTGTCTATGTTCTGCAGATGTTAAACAAAATGATTTCAGAAAAAAGAAGGGGTAAACAAATAACAAGAATTGGAAAATCCCAGAAGAGAACTTCTGCTGATCTTACCTTGAAAATATCAAACCAGAATGTCATCTTGACAGGATACAAGACTCGTATGCCAGAAAGTATAGCGCTGTGAAGAACGACACCTCTCAACCTCTTTAATCGAGAAGCCAAATGCAAGGTTGGTCCACTTCCAACAGATTGACCATAAACAATCAAATCCTCTTGCTTGATTCCATATTCCTTCTCCAGGCAATTATAAACAGCCTCTATGTCATAGTATGTGTTGAACTCTGATGGCTATTTACAGGCATAGAAATAGCATCTAATCAGGTAAAACATAGAGCCCTCTTTGTCAATTTAGGATTTAAATTAAAATAGAAACTTTGTTTTCTTTATTACCTTGCCAGAAGACGCTCCATATCCTGAATAGTCATAGCTGCAGATAAGCAAATTACCAAATAAGTTGTGAATCAATGAGACACTTAAGACATTTTTTAGTTGCTCCAGTCTTTCTTAATCCAGTCCATTATCTCAAACAAAATCAAATTTATATCACAATCTCGATGATAAAATGCTATCCTGAATCAATCCACCACTAAGCAGAGAAGGGGATGGAAATCCAGATTAAGGACATGCATACGAACATATCAGCAGGACACATATGCAAATATGAAACCAAATAAGGTCATTCCATGACAACGGAAACCAAACCAAAAAACAAAAAGAAAAAACGGAAAAGGAGTAAAGGTCGAACATTTGAAGAAAAAAAGCAGCAATCTTTAACCAGAAAATGTTGAAGCAATAACCAGAGCATCCATGGATTTCAACAACAATCCCAAGAAAAAAGACAAAACAGGGCCAGAAATGAAAATGACAGAAAACAAAATGAACAGAAAGCTCAAGCACCGAGGCCATACCTCATGATATTGACTCTCAAATGAGCCCTAAGCTCAATGAAGAGTTCGTGCATTTGCCCAAGATCGGCGGCGTTTCCATGAGAGTACAAGAGCGTGAATCTGGCAAATGGGTGTTTCCAAAACGTGGCCACAATCTTGTTGCCAGCTTTAGTTTCCAACAAATGCACCTCCGCTTTTTTGTCTAAGGTGAGCCCCGTCAACACCAGCCTGCCGTCTTCCTCCGTGTAAACTTCGTAAGTTGGCGGGTCCGGTGGGAAAAAAGCGAATTTCGCCGCCACACTCGAAGTTACATTTCCCATTTATTATGTCACCACCAACAACGTTGTCAGGCAAAGGACCGTAACAGAAACAAAGTAAAAACAGAGCAACCCCAACAACCCAGTTCAGATTTTAGGATATTATCATGACATACAACATCATAATCATGGCTAAGTAATTAATATGCAACAAAAATAGTTTCTTTTCCTCGTATCCTTCTTCTATGTGCAGTTAAAGCTAGAAACTTTGGTTTCAATGGAGTCTTATGGGTTAATGCGAAGGGATCCGATCTAAGAGGCCGAGCTTGAAGTGTTGGTTATGGTGGTGAAGATGATGGTTAGGGAACAGAAATCCAGAAAAATGAACAATGGGAGGATTTTTAGAGACCATGAATGGGAGGGAGGGAGAGAGAAACAGAGAGAATGTTGTTTAAGTGGTTGTTTTGTTTATGCGATGAAGATGATGATGTGTATACCTTATTTTTATTTTATTATTTGTTATTTATTTTAATTCAATTACCATTGCTTCCACGTAACTTATATGCTTTTGCATGTTTGATATTTACTATTATTTTAAAAATTAAATAAAAAAGACGAATTTTATTTATTGAAAATTTTAAAATTTAATTAAAAATAATACTAATAAATAAAAATTAATCGTTTTATTTTAATTTATAACTTGATTAATTTATAAAAATCAACTAATCAATTAAAACATTGATAAAATTTTAATAATAAAATTAAAAATAAAAATAAAAAATAAAAAATTAAAATTATTTAGCTCAAAATTTTTAGTATTAAACCGACCAAATCAATTCAAGATAAAGGTATAATATTTTCTGAATATTTAATTCATAATTTATTATATATATTCAAATTATAAATAAAGAGTAAAAATGCAATATATATATATATATATATATATAATAGAAAAGAGGGTAATAAAAGGGACGGTTGACATTTGGTCAAAGGCTGCTAGGAGATGATAGAGATAGGGAGCAGAGACTGGTCAAACTTGGCAGGTTCGAACATTCTCTCGTTAGGGACTTCGGTTTCCTCAGCTTGAGTTTTTGCTCATTTACTTACTTTATCATTTATTATTAATATTTTTACTAATAATAAAATAATTTATTACAATATTAATATTTAGAATTTTAATATTTATTATCTATTTTTTATTTTTCAATAACTGCCAAAAAAATTTCATATTCTCTAATAAAATATAATTTTTTAAAATCGCATGAAAATCATTTCAATAAGACCCTTAAATATATTTTAACAATTTAAGTCAATTAAGGTGAAAATTTTTAATATTTCATCACCCAATTGAATTCATATTATAAGCCATTACATTTTCTAATAATTTATTTATCACGTATTTAAAAATTAATAATAGACAATGATTAAAAAATTCAACCGATTCGATCAGTTTAATCGTAAAAACCTTAAAACGCCAAAACTTTCTAATTTTATTTATTTTAATCACTTTTGTTATTAAAAACTAATTATTTTATTAATTAATCGGTCTGTTTTTATATATTAATAAGTTCTTATAAACTAAAATAAATCAATAATTTTTATTTAATAATCTCTTTTTTCAATTAAACTTAAAAAAAGACAATTTATTTTAATTATATTTCAAAATTTTTAATTTTATTTAATCTTTAGTTAATTTTATGACAATTTAGAATTAGTTTAATCTTTTAAACTTTAAACCTTTTGTTTTATCAGTTTAACTTCCCGTTATTCGTATTCCTTTAACTAATAATCACTGCACCAAAGAATGAACAAGTTATTATATGCAAATCATGAAATTCCTTTCTTGCTTTTTGTATTTTAGTCAATTGTAAGTAGGTTGAAAATGTTAATGATTCTAAGATGCTTGGACAATAGCAAGTGCTGTGTACTTAGGATGCTTTCCGGCCATGGATAGAGCCTCGAGATTTCTATCATAAGCCGGCATTGTTACAACTTTTGGAACAGAACATAAGTCAAAACCTATTCACTCAAACTTAGTATTCAAACTCAGTGGGCAGCCGACACTTCTGTCAAATAACGTTAACGAGGTTTTGGGTGGACATAAAGAAAAAGGACAATGCAAAAGGTTACAAATAACTAAATGACATGCATGGGTTTAAATTTAAATATTTTTTAACAAAAGAATTAATAATTATTACCTTTTAAATGCGCACTAAATAAAGTTAAAATTTAACAAAATAGAGTTGAAATTAGTTAGCTAAGGAGGAAAAATCCTTGTTTTTTAGAAATTTAATTATCATTAGTGTACTAACTTCAACCTTGAAGAAAGGACTCGGGTCAAAAAGACAATAGAATGCTTGGAGTCTTAAAAAGAAGGATAGATGACTAAAGTTGAAAACTATATATATATATATATAAGAGTTAAATGTTTTGGAATCTTATAATTTAAACTTCTTAATAAGTTAAATGAACAATTAAAATATTAAAAATAAATGGTATTTTTAAATATAAGGATTGAAATAAAAATAAATAAAAGGAGATACAATAATATATTTAAAAAATTTTATTTTTCAGAAAAAAATAGTATATAATATTTTAAAATTTTAAACTGAGTGTTTATTTGTGAAAATGTTATTTTCATTGATATAATTAATAGATTGATGTGTGTATAATATTTAGTGGATATATCAAATTGACAAAAATAATTTTTAATTTTTTTTATATAAAATTTAAAGATTAGTCACAAATTTTCAAAATTAAAAAAATCCTAAATTAATTTTAAAAAAAATTATGCACTTTTAAATTTATTATCATACATTTATATGTATATTTGAAGTGTTTGGTCTTTGACTTGCATTATTACTTAGAACCTATTTGTAGTACTTTCTTTTCTCTGTTTTTTTTTCAAATATCAAATTGAATTAGTAGCTATTAATTTAATAAAAGAAGAATGATTCAGAGGTCCCATTTAATAAAGGGCTTTGGGAATCATCAACTTTTTAAATTTATGACCAAAGACTAGTCAACATCATGAGAATATTATGTGGTTGGAGCACCCATTTCTCAAGATGAGATTTAATAGAATATAATTAAAATTAGTTAATTAAAATAGAGGATTTGATCATGGGTTCATCCAATAATTCATTTAAAGGTATGTTTTAGATTTTTTTATATATTAATTTATTAGAAAGGTTATATATTTTTGAACCTCTCTTAATCTTCGATTTAACGAAATTTCTATTGTAATGTTGTTATTGTTATTAACTGTTTTAGGATTAGTATGATCTCTTAACAAGATTATTTTAAAAAGTGGAATTAAAATAATAATATTTTTAAGAAAATTTAGATTAAATTAATTAGATCGAATTAGATTAGATTAGATTAATTTATTACACATATGACGGGAGGGAAAAATTAAAAAATTTTAAAAAATTACAAAATAATGATAATGATAGGATAATTAATAATAATGATAATTTAAAATAAAAATTATAAATCATGAATTATTGAGTGATTATTTTGTATAATTTAAAATACGTGGTTTATAAATTATATAAAAAAAGAGTTGTTTTGATATTGGGTTAGAATGGGCTTTTTTGGGCTACGTGGTCTATACAGAGCTGGGCCATTGTTGTATGATCTTCGACCCAAAACCTCACCACCAGCAAGAGATCCGCAACTTCATGTACGAGTGAACTGTTGCTCAGCCTCAAGGAATGAACATCCAGAGCTCTGGTGGCTTTTACGTGCATAGTTCGTCTGCTGAACTGAAAGCTTGAAACTTTCCATTTTTGCGTTCATATTTCCCACTTTCCAGTCATAAAGTCTTCATCTTGATTTTGTTCTTTTGTAGATTCATAATTAGAATGAAGTTTTTGGATTGGTACGCGAAGATAGCGATTGGGTCTGCTTTAGTGGGAGCTTCCATGGAGCTATTCATGATCAAGACAGGCTTCTGTGTGAGATTGCTCCTTTATATTCCCTCCCTTTTAGTTCGTCTTCTTTTCGCCTTTACTCCTTTTGTATAAAAGTTTAATTTCTATATGGAAGATTCAATTTTTGCATATGTTTGGTTAATCCTGGAGGTTCCATCTGTGATGGAATGTTTTGGTCAGTTAAGGAAGTTGTGTCCTAAGTTTGTTCTTCCATAGAAAGAAAGAAAAGTACCTTTAATTGCTAAGCATAGATAAATGATGCAGATTATGATGGTGTTTCAATTTAGATTTGCCCTGCTCATGTATGCTCTATGCTATATGACCCTCAGTTTCATCTTTAAGCAAGAATAAGATTGCCTCACTGATTGTGCCTAGTTTTAAGTCACAAGCAAGAATGAGTTGTCTCAGAATGACTAATGAGTCTGCTGAAAGAAATCCGTAGTTTAAATGATATTTTATAGAATATATGATTTTCTTTTTTTTCCGAAATGTTGATGTCTTGTAGAATTTGGACATGTCTATAAAGGAAGCGTTTAAAGGGTATAGAGGAATGTGACTGCAATTACTTTGACGAGAAGTCTGTGTTCCTTTGATCTGTGACAGCAAATTATAATCCAAAGAAGTTCATGTTGTCTATCAGTTTAGACGATATTCTGCTGGAGATTCTCTGTTTGATCTTCAAAAGATGTAGCTTTCTATTCAAATAGTGTTTTTCCAGGAACAAAAGGCTAAGTGCTTTCGTTTTTTCTTTGTGCAGACGATAAAGTGACAGTTTTAGAGTCGGAGAAGCGAGCATGGGAAAGTTCCCCTGAAGCGCAGGCTATGAATGAAGCTCTAAATCCTTGGAGGAAACTTGATTCAGATGCTAGGGAAAATTCTTGATTCAATGGCCCTAACTTGCAGATTCATTTGAACAGAGTTTGTCTTTTGACGCTTTCGTAGCTGAGTGCCTGAGAGTTTATCAAAACCAGAAGATGCAATATTGAATAGCAAACTCACTGCATCAAGAAGTTGAAGGTTAGAGTATGCTTATAGTTTTAGTAAGTTGTTTTGCATCAGTTTGGCCAATGAAAATTTTCAGTCATTGCTTGTTGGTCAGTTTTGTTGGTTGAAATTATCAAATGTGATGCCCCTGATCATATTTTGCAATAAAGCTATAGACTTTAATTTTTTAACATTTTCTGGGAAAACAGATTCTACTGGATTATCATATGCTAAAACTTCCGACTTGCCACGTTATCCCACGGAAGCCTATTCGAACATCTTCGATAACCCGATTCTTGGAAAATTTGCCACAGGCTTTCCACTACTCTATGCACAGCCAGGTGGAAGCACTGTGTTATTGAGCTTAATACCAAAATAAACATCACCATCTTGTAGCTCTTGACACCAGACTCAAAAAATTGGATCCAGTTCTTACCTTTAAGGTATACCCTCTTCTGATATGAGTTAGCTTTTATTTGAGAATGGATGTCACGGAAATTTAATATGGGAGTTTGGCGAGTTGCAACTTAACGAGCTATTTTTCCTTTGTTCGGTTGTCGTTCCCAGGTAGTACCTTGGTGAATTTAAGAAGGGTTTGGTGAGAAAAATTAGAAGAATGGTTTTTGTTTCACTTTTGTTTCTGATTCTTTAGTTAGTATTTTTTATGCAGAAATGAGACTGCCCCATCTGGACTTCATTGGCAAGAGCTCTCCATAAGGCTAATGCCTTCCACGTATACGATTCAGAGTTGGTGTATGTCGTTCTTAGTACTTTCATAAAAGACAGAGATGGCATGCGGCCCTGTCCCGTTCTGCCTCGGTCTGAGGTCAACAGGTTGGACTTAGGTTGACTGGGGCCTTAGGCTCTGGCTGCCTAGGAGTGGCTCGGCTCAAGACCGAAGACATATGAGTAAAACATAAGAGTGAACATTCGGGTTAAGCGGGCCAAATTTGCACTGTTCTGGTAAAGTCCGAATTACCCAAAAAAATTTCCATCTTACTCGGCCCGAACCCGAAATTTCAATTACCCAAATTTACCTGGCCTGAACACAAAACTTCGACTATCCGAACTCACCCGACTTAAACCTGAAATTTCAATTACCCGAACTTACCTGGCTCGAACCCAAAGTTTCAATTACCGAACTTACCCGGCCCGAAAATTTTGGGTTACCCGAAATTTTGTTTGGTCCTCTTTCAAAAATTACACAAAATAACTAAATACTTGAATTACATTCTCATATCTCATTTGAGAGACATAAAACAAAA
>JANVCL010000213.1:1039691-1061621 GCA_026546855.1 Erythroxylum incrassatum | reverse complement strand
ACAGGATCGCACGCGTTGTTGTACGATCATTCGAGCAACATAAGCACGAGCTATGGACTAAAGTCATGGATTGGGGCCGGACTACCTCGTACCAAGTTGGTTATGGGGCTCCCACAGTATGGGAAGACGTGGCAGCTCAAGGACCAGAACGTACATGGTATTGGAGCTCCGGCGGTGGCCGCAGGACCGGTTGAAGGAGTGCTGACTTACAGGCAGTTGGTGAGTAGGAACGCCGACAATGGAGCGACCGAGGTGTATGATCAAGAGACAGTTTCGACGTATTCGTATGGAGGATCATTGTGGATAGGGTATGATGATGCAAGATCCACGGCGGAGAAGCTAAGATATGCGAAGGAGTTGAGGATTGGTGGATACTTCTTTTGGGCTCTGAGTTTTGATGATAGTGAGTGGAAGCTATCAAGACGAGGTAAAATCTTTTAAATAATATCAACTATGAAAAAAAATAAAAAAGGTACAAACTTATTTTTTAATTCTAAAATTATTTTTATTACTTTTTCTATGATATTCTAATTTTTAAAATTTTATTAAATTTTTGTTAGGTAATTTTGAAATAAATTATTATTAAAATTAAATCATTCCATTATGTACACATTAGTCAATTATAATATATTTTTATTGAAAATAAAAAAATTAACAGATAATTTTTTTAGTTTTTAGTATATACAATTTTAAAAAAACATTTTTGAAAATAATATAACTATAAGAGAAATTAATTGTAAATTACTTATTTCAATTGCAAATTACTTTTTTTACTAAAATAACTTTAAAATGTTAACAAAATATCTTGTAAAAAATTTAATTTAATAAAATTATTTTTGTAATTTAGTATTTTAAAATTATTTTTTAAATAAGTATATCTACAAAAGATGTTCAATCTTTTACTTTATAAATTATATACTTTTAACTTATAATTAAGGATGATAAAATGAGATATCCAATTTACGGGATCAGATCACTTGTTTCACTTTTGTTGTTCTAACTCTATTTCAAATCATCTTATCCACACATTTATACGAAACTTATATAAATATGTGGATGAGATAAGTTGGAACAGTAAAAGTGGAACAACATACATGTCCTTTAATTTAAAGTTAATAACTAAATTCGATCAAATATTTATGCTTGTTCAAATTTAAATTTCATATTTTTTAATTCAAACTGTTATCAGTTAAAGACAATTAATATGATTAGATTTAAGAAATGCTTGTGGTTTGCAGCTTCAAGGGCATGGAGTAGGCATTATTGAGGAATGAAGTTTGGTCTAAGGCAAGCCTTCGTGAGGTTGATGAAGATCAAGTCAAATGCTATTGGTGTTGAAGAAAATCCCCTCTTTTATGTGCTTCCCCAAATCAATCTATTTTGTTAATGCCAATGAATCGGAGAAAATAGTTGTTCATAACGACTATTTTCTCCGATTATATATTTACCTTTTTATATTTAAAAAATAGAAAATATAATTATATATCACATGACATTTGTAATTGCTTCTACATATAAAAGATCCTATTTTTATTTTAAAAATATATCCTAATTAATTATAGTAATTTTTTAATTTGTAACTAAAAATTTCCTAGACCACCCAATATCCTCAATTTATAGAAAACTCAAAGCCATCATATTAGATGACCAAATAATAAACCCTAAACTCCTATGCTCTCAAATCTTTATATATATATATATATCCACACAAACACTTTTTTTTTTATTTTGCTAAGATGGTCTATTCATGATTTATTTTAAACTTATCACAAAATTAATTATCCTTCAAATAAAAAATGAGAATTAATTAAACTTCTCTCTATGGAGATAATTATAAAATTAAAAATTTTAATTTTATAAGTGCAAATTTTGGGATTACTTATTGTGCCTTTTTAAAAGAATTCTCACTCAAAAATAATCAAGGAATAATTAATCCTAAATTATTTTTTTAATTCAGCTTCTAAATTTTTTAAATTCTTAATAGCTTAGCTTAAATGTTAGTTTTGTGAGTAATTTATTGATTTGACTAATGAAATATTTGTTATTTATAATATGCAGATCTTCACTTGAAAAAATAATAACTATATTCAGGTTGAAATGGAGAACTTTTTTTAATTTAAATATCTATATATTATGAATAACAAAAATTTTATAATTAAATTAATAAATTACTAACAAACCTAATATTTTGAAATGAACATTTTAGATTTTAAAAATTGGTTCCTTTAATTAAAAAAATTTTAAAAACTTTAGGTACTTATAAAAAAAATTATAAAAAGTTAGGATACTTAAAAAGTTGATTATAATGTACGTGAAAACCCAGGCCCATATGTGAGGAATACATAACGACGCCGTTGATCAACTACTGGACCTATAAAAGTAAAGAACTTAAGGCTCTAGGGTTGTTCTATTTGTTCAGGGTTACGCTTCAGCCTGCGCCTCCAAAGCTCAAGAAACGCGAAAATGGTACTCTCTCTCACACTTTCTCTGATCGACTATTTCGGGCTTCATTCGTGGAACATCCTATTTGGGTGAATCGTGATCTCTATTTACTTCCTGTGAATGTAATTATGTGTTGTTGTTGTTTATTGCGTAGCCTTCTCACAAGTCATTCATGATCAAGAAGAAGCTGGCTAAGAAGATGAGGCAGAACAGGCCCATTCCTCATTGGATCCGCATGCGAACCGACAACACCATCAGGTACTTTTCTGAATGTGAATGCTTTGTTGAATGTTTAACTGTGTGAATGAATTCGTTGGTCGTTGTTGATTTTTATTTTTGTTTTGGGGTTTCGGCAGGTATAATGCCAAGCGCAGGCACTGGCGCCGTACCAAACTAGGGTTCTGAGATGGGAGAGCAAGATATTATCTAAAATTTGAAAGCTTTTTCATTTTTTGTCCATCCCTTTGGGGGTTTTAGATTTTGCTAGACATGAAAATTATCAGACGAGTTGTTTAGATGTGATTTTTAACGCAATTTCTGTTTCAATTGAAGTTTGGTATTTCCAAGTTTATGGGTTAGACCCTATGCATTTCCTTATTGCGTCCAAGTTTTATTTCTTTATGTTGTCGATTATACTTATACGTTGCTTTGAGCTTAATGCATGAAGTTGAGTTAGGTTAATTCCCACCTAGTTCATAATATTGATTCGAGTTGCACCCACATGATCCTATGTTACCCCCCATTCCTCTGCATCTGGAGCAAGAGCTTATCCAAAAATTGAAAGCTTTTTTATTTATTTCCAGCTCTTTTGGGGGTTTTAATTCTTGCGAGACATGAAAATTATCAGACAAGCCGATTAGATGTGATTTTCAACGCAATTTTCTGTTTCATTTTCAGTTTAGATCGGTACTTCAAAGTTTATCGGTGACCCTATGCATATTTCTTATCATTTGCAAGTTTTATTTCTTTATATTATGGATCATATTTGTATGTTGATGTATGTTTAACATGAAGTTGAGTTTCGTCAATATTCACCTAGTTCTTGATATTACAGTTGTGGTTAGGTTTATTATTATAATTGCAAATTACCCTGCTGGAGCAATGGCTCACACCCAAAGATTTTATCCACTGAAATTATCGGCTTGTGCGCCATTGTATTGTATTTTGTGTACTTCTGGTTAGTTCTAGTTGATTAGAAGCAGGTTGTGCATTTGCTCATTTTAGACTAAATATTCTAGTTAGTTCCAGTTTATTAGAAACAGGTTGTGCATTCCCGCATTTTAGACTAAATAGATATGAACAACTCAGGCTATTCATAAGTTAATTCTTCTTTTGGCAAGCATGGTGAATGAACCAAGCCTTTACGTTGGGTTTATTTATTGTCTCCGTCGGCGGAGATAGATAACAAAACACAAAATTTCTATGCCTCGCAAACACTGACTCAACTTTTAATAATAAAGTGCTATTTTTAATATTTATTTTAGTGTCTAAATTTTAATTAATCGTCTAAAGTCTTAAAAATTGAACAATTCAATTTGAAAGATTATTCTTCACTAATGTTTAATTAAACAATTAGGTACCGAAATAAAAATCTACAAAATTTAACCGTTTATAATTCATTACTCCTAATACAGTGGATGGAACTTTATAATTTCCTTAAATGGAACGTTTTCAATTATCTCTTTGACAAATAAAAATCGTTGAGAATTTTGTCCTACCAATTGAATTGAGCTATGCCCTAAATGTTAACTTGCAGGATTTTTTTTATTCAATAACTCATTTCATTAAGTTTTTAGGTTTTTTATTTTATTAAATATTTAGGTTTTTCATTTTTATTTCATCGTAATACAAATCATTTGTTTTAAAATAATCAATAAATTATATATTTCCAATCATATTATGCTGCAGGGGTACTTTAATTATTGACACTATTTTTTATGTTCTGTCAATTGCAACTAAATACATTTCTTTCCTTGAGACACACAATTTGATCATCTGCTTTGCATATCACAACTAAACACTTTACTGCTTTCAATTTTTGTTCTGTTCTGTTTTCAAATTTTTGTTTTGTTCCGTCTCAATATATAAATTACAGTAATTATACGCAACGTTATTGAGTTATTCAAGTTTAGGGTTAGATTATTCATATATGCTCCCATAGCCATCGGGGTGGCATTCCTATGGTCCCTCACAAGGAAGTTACCACCTTACCAGAAGGCTTACCGGAAGGAAGTTAATGTCTTGTTTCAGATTTTTGGAAATGTTATTAGGAGCCATGTTTTAGGGGGTTTAGAGAGTGTAATTTTGAAGATACCCGAGCATTTCAGCTTCATGTTGATCCTAAGAGACAGATGAATAAGAAATTTCAAATTTATCAGGAATTGTTGTTCTTCCAAGATGTTAATTCAGGTGGGAGGAACTGTTCGTTACAGGAAATCACTGCTTGGGCTGTCAAACGACCAAGCAAAGCATGATATAACAAACCTCTTGAACCAAGTCCTCCAAATAACCAGTATCTACAATTAGTATCTTTGCCAATAAAATTATCAACGCAACCCAAAAGTGGAAGTGATCCATGGGCAGTCAATGGTGGCATTGCCCTCAAACCTGCCTTTGCCCCGGCCAAGGTCCAGTCCTTTATGCCTGGATAAAAGGCAGATGCCTTTGGTAGAAGCTCTTGAAGAGCTTTTGTAGCTTCATCTGTTGATACTTGTGAGGAACTGTTCCTGGATTTCCATTCCCATGTTGATCCTAAATATAAACTCCGAGTCCCCTGAATTGCAAGCCATGCATCTGATAACACTGAAGGGGTATCGTCTGGATAGTGTTCCCTGAAGCAGCTTTCAAGACTAAGTTTTGCTAATTTCCACGTGGCCATGCTTGCTTACAAGTAGGGCTAGCAAAACGCTAACCTTACTTCCAAGAACTTAGCCAACCATTCGATCATACATATTATGAGTGAGAGAGATATTATGAGTGAGAGAGAGAAACACCTTGTATCACCAGGCAACTCAAGATGAGCAATTACACCTCTGCATGTCCTCAAAGGAAGCCTACCGTAAAGCTCGGGTAGCATGTCTGCTTTAGCGCCTAAACATAATATTACTGCATCATAGTCATCTGCATGAAACGTAAACGTAGTCAGGCAATGATGAAACTTCAAGGCTTCTCCCTTTAGTATGTCTAGCAGATTATCCAAGCAAGAAAATTGTTCAAGCACGAATCAGGCTTCTCACTTTTGACATGTATCGAGAAAGTTAGAGAGACTTGACATCTTCATTTACCTTCCAATTTGAGGAGGTTTTGAACAGTTTTCTTGTGTAAACAAAGCTCCTTCTGTGTATAGCTAGTAGCAGACAAATGTCTTCCCAGATTTTGACAAGCCAAGAACAGAGCCTAGTCCAAGAACCAAAAATGAGCAAAGAGGACTACTTCAGAAAAGAAAAACAATGAAGAAAGCAGGAAATGAATAAACTCTCTGACCTGAAGATACCGCAGAGGATGGACATTTACAGCTTGAGGCATATGGAAGGCCAAGTTCACAGGAAGGGATATGTTGGGTGCAAGTTTCCATGCAGTGTCCTTATCAATTGTTTCAATACTACAACTGGGATCACAATTCTGAGCATTCTGATTGCGGAAGTCAGTTAACACAGATACTGCATAAATTAAAGTCCCAAGATGTTATATTTATTCAGGCTCAACCTTAGAGGATTGTAGAACTTACATCATTAAAATTATTGAAAGTCTTCATATCCATCGCTGGTCTCAAGATGCCCCTGAAGTAGATGTCCCATCAGAAAGTTCATGTAACGAAGAAAACTTAAATCATGTGAAAAAACTAACATACAGAAGGTATCCAACAAACACAAAAATAAGCAAGTTGTCTATGCTTGATAAAAAGATCCGGCCTGAACTTAAATTTTTATCTCTTCTTTTATAAGATGCAATTCGATCATTGTTCGGGCTCGGGTTTCAACCTGTTTCTGGAGATCCACAGATTTGAACTTGTGTCTAATGATAATCTGATCTGTTGCCATTCTTAATGTTGTCCAGGTTAATTTGTTACTGATTCGGCCTATGTTTAAACTCGTTACAAGGACAGATTCTTTCTTGAGCTCTTACTAGAAAGTACGTTGTATTCATATGTATCGGAAGTCACGGAAAATTAAGCAATTTCAACATGGTTGAAGCAAGCATACATAAAACAGCAAGAGAAAGTGAAAAGATTGGAAAGAGTGAAAGAAAGAACCTTCTGCGAACTAAAAAACTATCCAAATCAGAACTTGAATCTCCAACTCCTGCTAATGAGTTGGAATCATTGGAACAAATAGCAGCTTCAGCAATGCTAAGAAGGGCCAAGCACTCTCTAAAACAGTCAGCACCACGCCATAAAAGCTTACCTACCGAGGAATAAACATAACAACACAACAAAACTCAAACAAAATAAAACCAAAGCAGAGACTGACTATTTAACCCAGAAAAAGGGTAGAGAAAGAACCTTTAGGGGAATAAGGGTGAAGGAGACCTCCAGAAACCCCAGAAGCGCCTCCTCCGATGCCGACTTCATCGTACAAGTCAACCTTCAGATTTGAGTCCTTCGGACATTGCTAGAAACACCAATCAAACAAACAAGTGATGGGCAATAAGAAATGTCGTAGAAGAAAAACAAACAAATGGGCTGACGAGTTACCTTCAACAAATGCCAAGCAACGGAGATGCCGGCGAAACCAGCACCGAGCACAGCGTATCTGGTAGTTGGTTCAAAACAAGATGATAACTCTACTCCAAAACGTGTGTCAAAGAGTGAAAAAAGAGAGCGTACCTGAGAGAAGGAGAAGAAGAAGAAGAGAGGTTGCTGAGTGATTTTGGGGAAGAGAGTGGGTTAGCAGGTGGGCCTTTCGTGTATTTTCCTACTGGTAGACCACAGAAGCGGCCATGAAAGCCCCAAGTTAAGCACTCACCCACAAATACCATTACTTAGGATTTTGGTGGATTTACTGCCTCTTTGTAATTCTTTTGAAACTGCCCCATTTTATACAACACCATTTTCTTATCATGTTACAAGAGAAAAAGACTGGAGCTTTAGAGTTCACAATCTGCCCTTTTAGTTTCACAAGTTGGAAACAATAAAATGAAATGCAAAAGCATTGGCCAAACTCAATTTTCCAATTCTTTAAAACGACTAACCTTGCTAAACTTTAATAGTACATGCGTACTTTAATTCTCACATCACGAAAATAGCCTTTTCGTGGTGAGATTGTACAAGAAATGCTTAATTAATAGCTAAAGCAGAACGGTTTGACAGCAAATCCAATCTGCTACAGCTTCCTGACAATAATACGCCTCTCATGTCTGTATTCGATTTCATCCCTTTGGTGCATTACTACGAGAGCTCTTCTCACCTGAAAAAAAAAAGTTTACAATTTGGTCAACAGAAATGCAACAAGCACCAATGCATTGGAGGTTTCTTCTCATGTACGTAGTACTTACAATTGATTCATTCATTCCCATTCTAGCAAGTTCATCGATCAACTTTCTTTCTGATATACGCATTCCTATTCCTATTCTTCTTTTTATCTGAGTTTCGGCTTGCTGTATAATTGACAGAACATAAAGAAAAAAGTTAAAAGAGACCATAAAGAGATTGTGAAAGACAGGAAAAGGGAATGGAATGTGGCATAGATTTCAACTAACCTTTATTTCAGGAGTAAGAGTAACTTGTTGATTAATACCAGACTGTGCTGCTTCAATGGTTGAAACCTTGAAGAGATTCACTGCTTCAACCACTTCTGCCTCGGTAGCAACATGGGACCTAATATTTGAAATCGATAAATACAAGTCATTATATATATATAATACATTCCATTTCCACTTTAATCAGCATTAACTGTTCATTAAGACATTCGTAGATATTACATTCAACCGCTTTTGGCTTCCCATACTGCAAATAATTTATTGATGCATGCCTCTTCCAATTCTACTTTGAAAGATTTGCTAGGCAATGACTCTATATAAAGCTCAACATGATTACTTACAGTTTCATTTTGGCAAGAGCCTCGCTCAACCTTATTATAGCTTCCAGCTGCCTAACAGTAATTGGTACTGGAGCCGCTTCCCCAGTTTCATTTGCCTGCTTTCTCATGTCCTAATCACTCACCACGTTGATACACATGTTATTAGGTTTTCCATTCACAAGCTAAATATGAGAAATAATCTTCAACATAATCCAATTCTAAATTTCTATAGCCATTCTAAATCAATGCATAGGGTAATTTAATTAGTTAAAAGGAGAATTGCCGAATGGAAATGAGTATAGTTTATAGTGTTAGGAGTCTCCAAATGAGAGGTATAATGCTCAGTCATTGATATAGAATATGGGTTCTTTTCAAATAAAAAAGAATTGAAAAAAAGAGAATACGAGGATCTGGGAGGCAGGCTATCAAATGCTCAGATCCATGCAGGCGAGACAAAAGGAAAGCCTATTATCTCAAAGATGCCTATTTCATAAGAACACAAGATTAAGGCGAAATGTTTTTAAGTCGTAAATAAGATGATTGAAAGTGTAGCGTATAATCCTATACAAGTTGCACATAAAGAGTTCATCCATGATTCATGGATTTGCACATATTTTTTATGGGGTCAATTTTATAGGCTAATGGTACAACCTACCTGTCTGAATTTGACATATTCATTTTGTAGTCTATTAGATGCAGATTCTGACAGCCGAGGATGGCATTCAGTTCTACAGTATTGTATATACCTGCAAAGGTTGCCAATCATAACATTTAGTACCCCACCATACTGGAATCCTTCCACAAAACAGGATGCTGAAGATTTCTCAGAAATGATCAGCAATGTAGAGTAAAAGATACCTCTTGAGCCAATTCTCATCTTTCAAAGTTCTCCTGTCACCTGAGGCTTTATCAGCAGATGCATGCACCTTTATGATATGACTAGCTATGACCTGCAACGGGAAATTTTGGACTTTGATTATTCTGTGGCTCGAACATTTAGAAAGAGTAGTGCATGTCATGTCCAAAACCTTTCTTGGGTTCTAAACATAACAAGTAGCAGAAGATCCTAATTACTTTTATACGCGAGGTTCTAAAGATAGCACTACGTGTGTTTTTAAAGATAACAAATAGCAGAAAATCCTAATCAATTATTAAGAAACCGAAGACATTTATTTCTGCATTTTCACATAATAATCCAAGAACATTTGTAATTTAAAAGAAAATTTGAAAGATAAAGGCATTGCAATTTTTATTTTTTTAGTAGAAATTGCACATCAAAAGATTTAGATAAAGGCAAAATTACAACATACCTTATCTCGACCGTAGTCCCTTTTATCTTTCACAATAAAGATCAAGTCAAATCTAGAAAGAATTGTAGTCTGTAGATCAATATTCTCCTGTGCAGTCTGGAAGGTGAACGGGCTTTCTCAGTTGGTTATCAAATGATCACAATTATGCCCATAAAAACTATAGACAGAGACAGTGCCAAAAACCTTAAGATCATCATAACGTCCTGATGGAGGATTGGCAGCTGCAAGAACTGATGTTCTGGAATTAAGAACAGTTGTTATTCCTGCTTTTGCGATTGATATAGTTTGTTGCTCCATTGCTTCATGTATAGCAACCCTGAGGCATCATATTTACATTGTTAATTTCCATATACTCAATGAGTGAGGTAGGCCAACTAACTGAATTTTCAATTACCTGTCCTCTGGCCTCATTTTGTCAAACTCGTCAATACAAACAACACCTCCATCTGCCAAAACCATAGCTCCTCCTTCGAGATAAAATTCACGCTGTACATGGCATGTCAATGAAGTCAGAAGAACCGAGAGAAAGGAATTATTAATTACAAAACAAGCAGAAGGTAAAAGGTCAACCAATAAAGAAAATTACCGAGCTGCCATCTCGTATTACTGAAGCCGTAAGACCAGCAGCAGATGAGCCTTTACCGGAAGTATAAACGGCAACAGGGGCTGTCTTCTCGACAAACTTGAGAAACTTCAGAACACAGTTAACATAAAATCAGCACAAATTCCCATGCGGCAGAATCCTATTTCAACTAACATTTTATTAAGACTTGAGTCAAATTTGCAAAGCCTCAATATTTTGAGAAGGGTACCAGTATTGGTCATGAATGCAGATCTAACCTGTGATTTAGCTGTAGATGGGTCACCCAAAAGCAACACATTGATATCACCTCTTAACTTCACCCCATCTGGCAAATTCTGCACTCATGAAGTAAGTGGTACAGCAAATAAGTGGCTTGAGACTTGAAAGTTTTAAAACTATGAAAAATCCAAGTTCAGAATATACTTTTCTCGATCCTCCAAACAGCAGACAAGCCACAGCTTTCTTCACATTTTCTTCTCCGAATATAGAGGGAGCAATCTTGGAACATACGGTCTCATATACATCTGTTCTGGAGGCAAACTTTTTGAATTCTTCTATCTGTGAATGATAAACTGCACAAGTTAAGCAATGAATGCAAGACAAAAGCCCAGAAGAAAGTGTCTATCACTGATCAGAATCAGGAGTAAAAGAAATTGATATATTGGCAGAGAAACATTCTAGAGGTAGTAAACATTAATTATCCTTGAACTTTAAACTAGTTTGCAATCAAAGTTAATTGAGGCCAGTTGTCATAAAGATTATGCAGCATAACTTAATAATTTGTAGGCTTTAATGCGTTAAAGAAACCCAACAACCAGTACTGTGGATGATTTCCGTGAATTACCTCTTCTTGTGTGAATGCTGCTTGACCTCTAGAACTTTCCTCATTTACTTCTTCGATACCCACAACCCTGATATAAGGTTGCCTGATTGCAACTGCTCCTCTATGGCTGCACAAAGACATCGGGTCAACAATACAGTTCAAAGAGAAAAATATCAAAACTACCATAAGTTGAGAGTAAATAACTCTTACGAGGCTGAGGAATTTGCCGATTGGAAGATGCTGTAAATCCCTATAATAGTCAATCTTGTTCCTGGTACAATTCTTTGAACAAGGTGGCGATCGACAGAGAGGAGCATGTTTCTGGGGAGCTCCCCAGTAGGGACATCCTTCAAAATCACATCACTCACTGATCAGACAGTATTCTAAAATCCTTGCCATCAATAAATTGCTAAGATAAAAAACATTACTTCGGGATTCTCTTGCAGTTTCAGGGATTGTTGATCAACATATTTGCTTTTATCAGGAACCACAAGCCAAGGGTCAATAGGGCATGGTTCTTCACCAGGCTAGACAAGTTCCAAAAGAAAATTAATAATTCTACCTTGGAGCAACATGTTGATGGAACTCAAACACAGGAGTTGAAGTAAAACCTGAGGAATGTGATCACATGAACGAGGCACCATTGCCCCGCCAAGGCCTGGATTGCATGGCACTTGTCTTGTACCTTGACAATTCTTGCATACTAGACTAACATAAGTTGCCTTTGCCTTAACTCTTGAAGCAGCAATAGTGATTCCAGCAATCTTTACAAGCTTCGATATATATTGAGCCTGTTAAGAAAACAAAAATTCAAAAGACAAGTTCTTTTTAAAAATCTCAATGCAATTTATGGAGTGACAACAGAAAAGAAAAATATGTTCTACATATCATATACTCGACCTAGTGACTTAGTAACTCCAAATCAAACTCAAACTAAGGAATTACAAGTTTTGATCTGTAGTTATTACTAAAAACTCGTCCTTCCAAATAGAAATAAGACAATAAGATTATTTTCCAAAGAAATATAATACAAAAAGATAGAATATCAAACAGGAACATGTGAAAGCATCAAATTTATAATTTGAGGAGAAAGATTTCCTTTCTTTTCCTTCTCACAATCACACTAACTGAAGGGAATAAATCAATTAGATACAAAACCTAACAAAAAAATCCAAAATTTGACACTTCAATAAGTAGAAGTCAAGATCTAAAACTGACCCCTAGTGACCGCATTGAAACAGAATCCTCCTTAGAACTCAACAAGATCTGAACTTCACTGGCCTCCGGTTCCTTCATTTCACCACTCTCTCCAAGTTCCTTCAACCTCAAACCCTGCAGCACCTCAGCCGCTGCCGTCTCAAACTACAAGAATCACACGCACAACTCAAGTCAATATATTCCTACAAACCACAGATAAAACGAGTCACACAAATATATGTTGTACCAAGGGGAGATAGTCGGAGGGGGAGGATCGAAGAAGTGACGGCAGCTCGGCGTCAAAGGCAAGGAGGTCTTCGAGGTGGACCAGCAGATACTTGAGGTTGTGAACGAGACTCTCACGGTAAGGGAAAACGTTCTTTTCGGTCTCGAAACTTCGGATGAATTCCTTGAACTTCCGGAGGATTGTGTGGCGGCTGGGAGCCCCATCCTCGGCGCCAGATTCCGGATACTGCGCTTGATCGCTGTAGTAAACTGCTCCTTCGTCCCACCCAGACATGGCGCTTTCTCTCTCTCTCTCTGAGTCGAAATGGGAGAGAAGGAAAATAGAGAGAGATATGGATGGAAGTTGAGGCTATTGGCGGGAAGATTTCGCGGGAAGATGATGGGCACGTGACCGTCCCGCCTTGGAACGTGCTTTATTAATCATGGGCCCATTCTGGCCCAATGGGCCTTTGTTTACTTTCCTTTTTCTTTCTGTTTAATTTTTATTTATATTTATTTATTTATTTTAGGTTGTGTAGATTTGTGAAATTGCCAATTGATGATTTTTTTATAACAGGAGAATCTTTCAATCATTATATTTTAAATAACTTAAGAAATAAATTATTAGATATTATAATACTCCTTAAATTGTGTATTTGGTATTTTAATAAATATATTTTAATATTTAATAAGAATAGATTAGGTCGAAGTTAAGAGTAAATTTTAAAAATATTTCCAAATTTAAGATTGTAAAAAAATAAAATTTAACTCAGAGTTTAAGTCTTTATGTTTAATTAAACTTAATTAAATTTATTAATTTTAAATTAAACCGACCTATTTTTGTGATTAATCGAACTTAAAAAAATTGCTAAGTTCAAAATTAATTAAACCAAATTTGTCGCGTTTACTTTAGCTTATTATATTAAGCTAAACCAAATTTTCTTTGCAATCTAACAGTGATAGTTGAAGTTTGGATGAATGATTTGTTTTTAAAGACAAGTTTGCTATAGAAGCCTCATTGTTAAATTTGGGATAGCAATGAATCAACTTTTTTTTGGTCAAACTCAAATCTAGGCTTGATTAAGCTCAGACGGTTCAGTTTAAACCCGACACAAGCAGTCAAACAACCCGAATTTGATCAAGCGATGTCATTTTAGAGTTTAGGTAGAGCCCGGGCTGGTTTGCCAAGCCTAAGTTTGATCAATTTGTATAAGACATGATGAAGTTTTCATTATGGACAAAGCTTTACATCTTTTGCTATGGTAGGCCAAAACTGGCTTTAGCTCAAAACAAAAGATTATAATTGATATACAAAATTTACCATAGCTACTAAATATTCAGTACACAGCTTAAACTACTGAGATCGTCAAGGAACATGGAGATCAATTTGACCTCCAGATAACTTCCACTACTCCTTAAGTTGAATAAGTAAATGTTAATGTCAATTGGTCTCAAAGTAAGTAGCCTTCATGTTCCAAGTACCAAAGTGCACCTTCTGCCGCGTGCTCAGCTGCAGCCTTCTTTTTCATGCTTGGCGATCCGAAGCATTCCAGAAGGAAACACGTAACAGCTTCGATTTCCACAAGAACCTTATATGTGAAACTGCATGGTGATTGGACTTAAGCAGTCAGTATCACAAAACCAGAGTGAAAGGCTAAAAGAACAAGGACATGAAGCGCTTTGATTGCTCTATAGTTTTCAGTTATAGTTAAAAGTTGCTTAATTTCAACTGATATAAAAAGTTCTGATTTTAGCAGATAGAGATAGTAGACTTACGATTTCAGATGGTCTGGTCCTTCCTCAGAGCAGCATTCAAATGATGGCGGGTTCCAACAGTTAGCAGCACAAATTTCAAACAGACGAGAGCGCGCTGTTCCACGATGGGGCGAACCTGAATGATCAAAAGGTAATTCTTGAAATTCCATTTTTTTCTCACATCCTGCACTTCTAACAACTTTTACAAACCTGTAATTTGCGAACCTGTGCTAATGCTGTCACTAAGCTGCTCTCCTACTAAATCTGGCGTAGATGGGGTTGGTTTGCTACCTGGTATAGAGCTCGACTCGCCAATATTAATAAGTTGATTAACTTCGTTAATATTGGGGCTGAACTTGCTGCAACATTGTTCTTTGACCTTCAAGCTTTCATCATCAGTAGCAGAGTTGCTGCCAAAATGTTCTTCAACCTTCAATTTTTCAGGCTCGGCAGCAGCAACAGTAACATCGACAGGATTTTCATCATATCCAATCAATTTTGGTTCCAACTTGCAGCTAGACCTTAAAATTTCTTCCAAATAATCAGACTTGAGAGTGTAGCCTTCATCCTGCATGTCAAAGGACAACAACCAACCAATACGACAAAGTTGATTGTTCATACTCAGCAAGGGGAATGACTGAGTGTGTAAGTTTTTAACATAACTACTTTCCCTAATAATTCCTTTTTATAAATCTCACTATAGCAATCACTCTCCTTGTATGATGTCAGCTCAAAGTTAGATGATTCCTACTATACCGGATATGTTCTACTACTGCATATTTCGTCATCAATTATACTTATAGGTAGACAAAAAAAATGCACGAGTCCACAGGAAGCATTCCAGTTCAACAGATTAATACTGCAGGTTATGAAGATTCATGAAGAAATCTCACCTTCAACTTGACTAATACTTGTTCTGCAGCAGTTCTACTAGCCTCTTTTTTATTTGAATTGCTTGCAGAAGCAGATACACACACATCACTGCTACTCACTTTTGCTTCAACCATAAAAGTTCTGCCTTTCTTTTGTGTAGGGAACTGTAAATCCCAATTACGAGATTGGCATAGTTCTTGTAGCTCCCTAACGGGATGTAACTGCAGATCAGAGAAGTCCAAGATTGAATCGAAGAAGGAAAGCATCATATTCCAAATGCAGTTCAGATCAAATCCCGTTTCAAGTAGAATGGCGCCTAGACAAGACTCTAATAAGTCACCAAGCACCTGAATCAATAAAGATCACATATTTTCAGAACCCTTCAGAAGCTGCAAAAAAGAAATCAATTTGATATGATAGAATGCAAAGTATAAACAGCTTGCATATTTGCAGAAGAGATCTCAATATTCTGGAAGAAAGATGCAAAGATGTTTCTTCTCATTGGCACCACATACCGACAAAGAAAAACAGGATTGTGCAAGCCAGCATTGTTCAATAGCATGAATTATTTGACAGAAAACAGTTGCAACAAAAATTCCAGAGCTTCTTTATTTTGAATCATAGCTAAATCATAACTAAGGTCCATATCATCTCCATTATCATCAACAAGGTTCAGAAGTTCCTTTCATTTTGTATAGTCTATCTCTTCAGTTTGTTTTCCCTACCTCACTAGTCCTGCTTTGATATAGAGGATTGGGACCGTATGACTGAGGAAGAGTAGAATAAATAATAACCAATTTAACTTCACAAATTTAATCTGATTTTGAAGCTCAAGCAAATTTGCCTCTATTTAGGAATATGATCTAAACAAGATATATTTCAGAGATTAACTATGTTACAAGAATTTATTGATAAATTCTTTATCTTTGCTTTACAGTGACAGAATTTGCATTTCTAATTGCCTTTTTGTTTCAAGGTCCGCCAGGAATATTGAACATGTTTCTTACAATCATATCAGGAATAATTTGATGAATGCAAGTGCCAGAAATGAATGTCAAACAACTCTCTCGGATGGTTTCCTTTCTCTTTGCAATTCGTTCCAACATTCTCCCCAACTATTACCACATGTTAATGCACACAGTTGTTTAATGGCTTCAGAAGGAGAATTGAGTCGTGAGCAATTCTTCCAAGTCCAGGCATAGTACTTTGTAAGAAACAACTTAAATTATATGAACATTTAACTGGAGGAAACCAATTAATGCATGATGAATGAAAATTTGGAACAATAAGAGAATCTAAAGTCTACCTTTGGACATTTTGGGGCTTCAAGGAGAAGCCTTTCTGCTGCAGGTGTTTTGACGAACTCCACATATTTTCTTATGGCATCAGAGAGGCTATTGGAATCACAGATAAGAAACTTGTTAAAAGACTGAGCAATAGCAATATTAGCAAATGCCCTGTTATTCACCAATGCTGATCTTAGATCTGTCAAGTGACCAGGCTTCAACTTTGTATAAACCGAGAACAAATACGACGTGATTAAGTAATCCAAGACTGCATCTCCTAGAAACTCCAACCTCTGGCCAAATTAAGAACAGAAAATTGCAGCATTAGAAGGTAGTCTAGAAGGAATCATTAAGAAGAAACATGTTAGCTGTGATCACAAATGCTAATGAGCACAAACCTGATAGCAGCCTCCTCCATGCTTACCATAAGAAGGATGGACAAATGCTTGTAGGAGTAGACCTCTGTGGACAAACTTATGTCCCAATGTTTTTTCGAGAGCAACAACATCATCCATTGAAGGAGTAAGTGAAATGTAGCTACTGCTTGCTAAACATGCCTTCATAACTTGATCATTTTCATAATCTACTTTGATGCCAATCCATCTAAGAAATGCTATTGCAGCCTTGAAGCCACTATCCACAATAAATGCCCCAACAAGAGCTTCCACCACATCGGCAATAGTTTTCTTATACAACCAGTGATGACCCTGACTGCATCTGACTTCAGTAGCATTTGGTTGACCTGCTGTGTGGCATCCATGTTGGGCATGGATGCTACCTTCCAATTCCTTGGTGCAAATTATAGGGCAAGGACGACCAAGAGCAAAGAATTGGCTTGGATCAAAAGGCATGTCACGTATATATACCTGAAAGGGGTAATGCTTCTAACTAGTTTAACGTGGAACAGAACATATATTTAGTTTTCGATGGAAAGAATGCATTCACCAGGCTAGAATTATTAAATACAGAAAAAACTGAATACGAAGAGGGCTTCCAAGAAGTAACTAGTTAAAACTCTAACAACACAATAGGAATTGGGTGGACAAATATGGAACCTCGCGAGAGAGCAGCCACATTCTCTTCACATTGTCAATCCCCAATATTCTCCACTTCGGATATCAAATCTTGTTAATGTAACTCTATGAAGGCCAGTCTAATAACTTCTACGATACGAGACATGAACACTTGATATACCACTTAGCATTACCATGCAATATTTATAGATTTCCACTTGAGAAATAAAAGGATCAGGACAAAATAATATGGAGACTGAGAATCGTTCTCCAAAATCAGCCATACCTCCAAGTTCTTTTGACGAGCTAGCTTGAATAAATTGGCATTATTGACAGCATTAGAGCGCTTCCGTGTTAGCTCTCCTTCATCAAAAGTATCATACTGAAGAAAAAGATAACGGCTGACTGCAAATTTGAGGAAAGAGTCACCGAGCGTCTCTAGCCTCTCAAGAGAAAGCCGCTCCTGACACTTCTCTGTTGTGAGTGCTTCTAGAATCTATGCATTATAGCTATTAGTCACCAATAGGTCACTTATGTGTCAATCAAATTAGTTTATATAAATGAAACAACTTAAACTATTAATGAACCAAATCATTACCCTATTAGCAGTAACTGCAGTTGCCTCTGGAAATGAAGCGGTCAATAAGCACTTGAGTTCAATTGCCACAAGTAAGTTTTCAAGGCGATGCATGATTGATGGTAAAAGCGAAATTGAACTCCCAATATCTTTAGAGAATCCCATTATCTTCAACTCACAAAGTTCAAGGGGCAACTCAATGAAGTACTCTTCCAGTTCCTGTGATTCTACTTTAACCACACACAAAATCTCCAAGTTAGCAGATAAATTGAGCTAAACAATTGTTCATTTACTATGCTGAAAACTGCCTAAAGAAGAGAAAATACTTCAAATTACCTGAATCCTCTGGTCTTCGATTCCGTAGTAAGTTGCGCAAAGAGAAGAGTGGTTTTGCCTGCGCAAGAGGTTGCTTGGGATGTTTGAGATGAATGCCAAACCTAATGTCAAATCAGAAACAATAGAAAATGATGATCAGACTTAATGGATGTATTGAAGTTAATAGAGATGTGGCAGAAACGTCATTAAAAACAAGCAGAAAGAAGGGACAACAATGAAATTTTACGGGAGTTTGGAAGGAAAATTTTTAAAAAAATATAACTCAAAGAGTTAGAGCTCCAAAAGACCAAGTTACTTACGTGTTAATCACATGCTCCAAATAACTTGAACCTTTGTATGGGCTGTAACCATTCTTTTCTGGAACAATTTTAGTAATGAAGAAAAATTTTTGTTTATATGCAGCATATACTAAACTATTTTCAATGTCACGGATGCTTCTGCAGCCATTAGCAAGTTGCAAATGACCTTCTGGAAGAGAAATCTCCTTGTCCCTGAATTCAGTTGGACTTCTGAATACAGGAGACAACAAACATCTTCTAAGAATTTCCCAATCTACCATCATTTTATTTTGATCTTCATGTTTAATTATGGGAAGCAACAGGTAGAAAGTTGGGCTTGATTTATAACATACATTCTTCCCCAGAAGAACAGATTCTTGAGAAAATTTAGATCTGTCAAGAATGACCTTCAGAAACATTTCTTGAAAATTCTGTGCCCACAAAATCTGTACACGTAAAACATATGAATATTAAGAAATATGTTTAATCATAAATCTAGCTACAAAATTACATTTTACCTCATCTTTACTAAATCTGTAAAGCTCCAAAGCAACAAACTTTGTTTCTACAGATCTACCACGAGCCAGGTGAAGATGAAGTTCCAATCTCTCAGCCTCTTGTGGGAGAGGTGACTTGACAAACAGACCAAACTTCTTATAGGTCCGGTCCACAGGGTTGGGACAAAATTCTATATAGTATGCATTAAGATGGATTGAATTCTCCAGACTAGTCCAGGATTCCTTCAGAACAGCAGGGACTAACATCTCATGCAGTTCTCCTCGCAAATCTTCATCTACTGACAGACATAAACCAATTAGTTCATAGAACTGACAAAGCAGAAGTTACTACAGTACTTTTACTGTATTTAACCTTCAGAGCTTTCGGAAAAAGGAACTGCTTTGGACTCATCTATATCTTCTTGCTCTGGCAAAAGAAAGTCGCTTAACACACCCAGTTCATGCAATTCTTGAACAGCTTTGAGACAAGCCTCTTTTTTTGCAGCTTCAATTGAAATCTGTGGTGTACCAACAACTTGATGAATTGGGGCATTGGAGGGTAATACTATGTGGCAGACAGTTCCTCCTAAATCGTCAAAATAGAAGAATTTTGGTTTGGGGTCAAAATATCTGAAAAATAGATGAACAGTATCAGCAGAAGTATCGAAAGATAAGTAAACTACTAGGTAATAAAATGGTGACAATTTAGATCAGCAACATACTCATCATGGGGAAGCTTTGAACAATAATGGTGAAGCAATGAAATGCTATATCCAGCAGTCACACAAGCACCAGATGCATCAACTCTATAAACTCTTTCCTCAAGACTAACGAATTTCTCCTCCGATGTTCTGGCAGAAATTTCCATATTCATGCAAAATTCTTGCCTTCTAAAACTTTCTATTAAATTTAGCTCCCCCTGGATCCCACTGCAATATAAAGACCAATTATTCTGGCATATTAAGAAAATAAAAAGAAAGTGGGGTGCTGCAGATTAGTAGATTAACATACATAAGAAGTACCTGTCTACCAAAAAGGCATATTCAGATTGTGGCATTCTCGCACGACCTCTCGATTGTATAAAGCTAGCAACAGTTTCTGGTAGATCAAAACGTATCACAAGGCAGCATGTCTGAATATCGAGTCCTTCTTCACCAACTTTGGTTGCAACTAGTAAATTCAACTGCATATTTGTGAAATCGCAGGAGCTAAATCAAGCTTTTTGACAAAGGATCACATGATAGCAAAATAACATAACATTTTATAGTTCTTCTCTCTAAAATCTTAAACATCCCAGAGCTGCAGAGTTACAACTTCTGATTAAAGTTTCAGTTTTTACTAGTGTTTTCATCTGTTTTAATTATTGTTGCCAACAAGGAGTATCCACAATTCCCTAATTCTGCTTCTCTTGCAATAACCAGGCGATCATGATATGAGTTGTCTTCAATCCTAATCATCAGCTAATTACTCATCAACCTGACTACACTACTAATAAATCTAATCCAAAACCATAAAAACTTAAGTTCCATAAGATCACTAGATGTAGATCAACCATTTCATTCTTAAAGGAGGTTTATATTTGAATGATTTAAACAGTTATAGGATTGACTGATAATGTAGGAGATAGATTCAACCATTATACTGTGAACAATTGTGTATTCAAGGAAGCTTCAGGCACCTAGAGTGCTACTGTAACAAAAGTCAGGGAACTTCCATTTCCTGGAAAAAAAAAAAACCACTCCGCTGGATGTTAAAGTTAACAGATTAAATTTCCAATTCTGGTGCAGTATACCTCATACTCTTTCAACAGTTCAACAAAGTTGGCCAAATTGCATTTCAGAGCATCCAACTGCAACTGGCGAATATGTGTTGTGGTTTAGAAGGAAAACAGAAAATAAACACAGATGATTTACGTGGTTCAGTCAATGAGACCTACGTCCACGGTAACTTTCTTCTTTATTTGTTGTTTTTCTCATCTTCTTCCTGTACAATATTACATCCATATATAGTATACAATCATGTTCTAAATTAAGAGTAAATACAAAATAAGGTGAGGCAAATCTGCCTCCTAATAAGGAGTAATTTAGGGAGACTGAAATCTTCCCTGATTTCCTATTTAGTCCTCAAAGGGATACTCCAAGTAAGTTCATGTGTCAACACTCCGCAACAAAATGGGGTCACGGAGAGGAAAAATAGACATTTGTTGGAAGTAGCCCGCTCCATTATGTTCTCCATTAATGTACCAAAATAATTATGGGGGGAAGCTATCCTTACTTCGGCATATCTCATCAATAGGCTAGCATCTCGAGTTCTTCAATTTCAAACACCTCATCAAGTCATTATTAATCTCTTTCCTCATGCCCGGTTTCTATTATCCAATCTGCCTCCAAAGGTATTTGGATGCTTAACCTTCATGTCTATCCACACAATAGAAGCAAACTTGATCCACGATCCACAAAGTGTGTCTTTATTGGTTACTCCACAAACAAAAAGGGATATAAATGCTTTTGTCCCACTACTCGGAGAATATTTGAAACCATGGATGTTACATTCTTTGAAAACAGTTCTTTCTTTTCCAAGACTGAAATTCAGGGGGAGACCACAACAGAATTTCAATCTTGGAGTTGGGATTCCTTGCTTGAACAAAATTCCCCGCTTGCTCCAAGTCATTAGCCACCAAACTCAGAATCTATTCCAAGTTAGACTACGTTTCAAAGT
>JANVCL010000213.1:993244-1010465 GCA_026546855.1 Erythroxylum incrassatum | reverse complement strand
AATTTATCTGATTCTAATTATGAATTAGAATTATAATTTATAATCATTGCCAACATATTAGGAACCTAATGGGTCACTCATAAAAAGTCTATAAAGGTGAAAATGAAATTTGAATTAAGTTGGACTTAATTGAGAAGTTTTAGAAACTTTAAGGTTCAATATGTGATTTTTGATCTTTTAATGATTTATTAATAATTATAATTAAAGTTTGACTTTAGTCGTAATTTTAATAAAATCCAAGGATATGAAAAATAAGATTTTTCATATAAAAGAAAAAAAATAGAAAAATGGATGATAACACTTCTTACAATTATTCCTCTCAAATTCGATTTGAATTTTTCTCTAAATAGATCTGTGGATACCGTTAGAGGCCGGACGATTGAATGACTAGTGGAATTGACAGTTTCGGAGAAATATGAAATTGTATTGGGTATCGGAACAGGTTCGTATAGCTTTATCTATTTCTTGTTTTATGTTTCTAATTTAATTCTGTTAAAGCTGACTCTGTGGAAAATTTTCATTTTATTTCCGTTGCGCTTAGATTTGATCTTGCGTTATTTTTCCAACACATGTGACTTCAGAGGTGGGGAAGTCGTGCAGGCACCGACCATCACCAAATAAGTTTTGCAATGTTTCATATTGGTTGAGTTCTACCCAAATTACACAGCTTGAGACCGTGTCTAATTGGACATTGCGTAGAGGTGACAATATATCAGTCTAGGCCTGGTGATGGCAATGGGTTGGTTAAGGCAAGACCACTCAAACTCGAGCTGACCTAAGGTTTGATTAGATCCAATGTAACATGCTCAAGCCTGATTGGGCCTAAGATAACCCGACTATAACCCAAACAAGAGTTGATTAGGCCGAGACTTGAGTTGAGGTCAATTGATTTGATTTTAGAAAAATTTGGATATTAAGTGACGACTTAGTTTGACCTGAGGCTTGATACTTAGGAAAAGAAAATATTGTGATTTTTGTATTTTTAATTTAAAAAATATTTTATAAGCAAGATAACCCAGGCCTATACCTCAAGTTGATTGGGCCAAGACTCAACACTTACGAGCAAAACAATATTATTTTACTAAAAATAGCATCGTTTTGTATTTTTAATTAAAAATGCAAAAATTACAATATTTTTTTTTCTTAAGTGTCAAGCTAAGTCACCTCTTAAGATCCAAATTTTTTTAAAATCAAACCAATCGACCTCAACTCTAGTCTTGACCCAATCAACTCTTATTTGGGTTATAGTCGGGCTATCTTAGGCCCAATTTAGCTCGGGCCTGTTACATTAGATCTAATCAAACCTTAGGTCAGCTCGTGTTTGAGTGGTCTTGTCTCAACAAACCCATTGCCATCACTAGGCCTAGACCGGTATATTGCCACCTCTACTTGAGGAGTCCAGAATGTTCTTCTTGGTCGAGATTTCGACCACTTCAACCGTAAACGACCAAATTTCGACGGTGGAAAACAGTAAGACTACCTTTTTAAGTTCGCGATATGAAGTTTCGGATTTAGACTAAAACACTCAACCTACGCGTTTTGTAATGTCGGTAACTTCGGAAATCTTCACCAAAAGCCAAAAACATTAGCTTAGCTTGGTCTTCACCAAAAGCAAGAGACGACAATATTACCTCAAAGACACCGAAACAAGCCAAATTTCACTAACTCGTATAACAACAAACACCAACTTATTATAAATCGCCCCCGCTTCTGTTAGTAACCGAAAGGTGACATTTATTCTCAATAATACTTTCTCAAACAGAGAGGAAGGAAACCAAAGTGGTGGCGCCGAGGAATCATGGCCGCCGGAGCTGCTGATGGGTTTTTCCGGTACGTTGGTGAGGGTTGTTTGTTTGGCGGTGACATGGGTATTGAACGCCGGCCGTATCATCGTAACTGTCAGTGTGCACTTCATAAGAATCGCAAGAACTGCTCACATGGCGCGTCTAACTCCAAGAACGTGTCGTATCCGATCAGACGATCCTGGAGTGAGGGGTCTTTAGCTTTGACAGCTTCGTGCCAGTCCTCACCGTCGTCTTCGCCGTCGATGCAACCGTTGGAGGATCGGGGAGGTTCAGGCTGGGATGGTCAGATGAAGAGAAGAAACAACAGGTTAAATCTTATGCAACAATGATGAGAAAAAGGGTTTGGACTTTGGAGGGTTTTGTGTATCTTGTGAGATCTGATAATAAAAAAGGGTTTCTTTGTGAGGTTTTTTGATCCTTGAAACTGGTTTTGATCCAAAATTTTTTCAAGAGGACTGGTCCTAGTGTTGTTATCTCCTTCGGCTCTGTACTGTAGTTGTAAACCAGACCTTGTATGTGTATACTCTTAACAGTTCCAATCCATCTTCTTCAAGAAACGATCTTTCTCCATCAACTTTCAGTCGATTTTTGAAGTTTTTCATATGATGAGAAGAGAATTAATTATTGACAAAGATGTTCTTTTTCTTAAATCTAAGACATGAAACTTTCAATTTGGTTTTTACTTCAACCCAGTAAATAAGATGTTTGTTCAAAGATTACAGAATCTTTCAACATCAGTTCCAGTTCTTGACAGCTTTATGGTAGATCTCTAAAACCAAGTTGATCACATCGAGTGGAACGGTCAATCACGTACTTTCCACAGGCACAGGAAAGTTAAATTCTCATCTTCCACCTCTTAATTACATCGTTAGAGCGTAATTAAGTTGGTTTAGATCAAGTTAACGAAGCCTCAGGGGATCATGTTCATTGGTTTTGTACTACTTCGTTTTCTGAAAACATGCGAACCACCATATGGAATCTCAATAATGCTTAGTTAATCAAAAGGATTGCCAAGTGCGAGGGGGTAATAAAAATATCTTTCTGATATGACCCCACACTCTTTTTGATGTCTAAAGACATTGCTGCTGTTATTGCAGCTGTCAACCATGACGTTTCCAGGTGGGAAGAGTGTCTGTCTCTTCAACTCCAAGCCCCACATTCAACTTACACGTGGCAATCGGGTGGGCCGAGCCACACGACACAAACTTTTTAAGGGTGCGGTCTAAATTTAGTTTCAAACTCAATTGGCTTAAAATAAAAACGGTTTAATTTTTTAATAATATTTATTTAAAATAATTTATTTATTAGAAACAATATTATTTTATAATTGAGTTCAGGTTTTTAACTCGTTTAATCTTAAAATTATAACAATATTATTTTAAAATTCAGAAAAAAGAATTGTTAAATTCATATATCAAAATCATATCTAATCTAAATTTTAATTTAATTGAATTTAACTTAGTAATTTTAAATTTTATTAAATGTTATTTAAATTTTGAAGAGATTTTTAATTCTTTTATATTATTATTAGATCTCTTGGTTAAGTGTTATTTAGATGCGTATAGTTTTTATTTATTTATTTTTAAAATTATTATTTAACTTTACATAGTATTACTCAATTATCATATAAATTTTTGTTATATTTTATTAGTTCTTTATCTATTTATAATTTCAATCAATGTAATATTAAAACTTGAGAATTCTTTTGCTAAGTGGTTTTAAGAAAAATAATTAATTAACAAAATGATTATGCAACAACAGAAATCTCTTTGAGACGTAGAGTATAGAGACGTTTAGTAGTATACAATCTTACTTTTAATTAAGAGAGAGATTGTTTCAAAATGACTCGCATGAAATAATGAAAATAAAAATAAAATAATTTTACAATAGTTAAACAATATGATAAATGGGCAAATAATAGTTTTAAAAATATAAAAAATTGAATTATATAAAGACGCTAATATAATTATCTATTAAACTTTATTAACAAATAATTCAATCTTAAATAATTTATAAATTATTAAGTACTCCTAAGGTTAATTTGAGACCGTACGCATAAATAAAAAAAGCTTGTAACCAGCCAAAACTCTTATCCATGAAGGATCAGTCACAAACATCCTTCCTTCGAAACCTTGTTGTTGTCTTCTAAACCCTCTTGGTGGCATCTTAAGGACGACGACGCACATAAAACACGTCTCTGCGACAACAAAAAGTTGAAGGAAACGACAACTTGGGGAGATGCCTACCAGGCTCTGGACATAATGCTTTGTAAGACAATTTAAGCATAAATTCTTACGTCTCTGGTGTGCATTCGTGGGGCGGCATTGCTCTTTCGAGTTGTCCAAGGTGGGAGGAAGATCATGTTCGTATGTAGTCTTTAATAGAAACATGACACACTGGTGGATATTCCTATGAGTTGAAAGGTACAGATTATGTTTTTATGTAAATAATTGGTTTATTTAAGAAAATAGGAATGCCTTTTTTTATTTATTTATCAGATTTTATAAAGATGGATATATTGATAAAAAAATATTATATTCCAATTGTATAAATAGCTTATTTCTTACATAATTGAAATTATGTTGTCCTGATGAGACTGTTGGGGCAAACAGCTGTTCTGCTCCGGAAACAATTACAGGCGATTGGTTCTTTAGTAATGCGAAAAAAAAAACTCAAGTGATTCAACCGTTTAAAATATAAAAATATTGAAAATTTTATTTTTATTTAAATTTTAGTTTTTAATTTTTTAATTTGATTTATTTTAATAATTCTTGTTGTTAAAAATTGATCGATTTAATAATTAATTGATCAATTTTTGTAAATTAATAAGTCTTTGTAAAAAATAATTTTCAATTAACAATATTTTTTAATTAAATTTCAAATTCTAATATTTATTAATTATAATTTAAATTCTTCAAATTTATTTAATTTTTAGTCAGTTTTATCACGATCTAATACCGATTGAATTATTTAAATCTTTTGTCTCATCGATTTACTTATAATTTGATTTTTAAAACATTGTCCGATAGAGTGATAACGTGAATATATATTACACAAAAAAATTTAAAGTTTGGATACTAAAATATACAAATTTTAACTATTTTCTATTATAATATAAAGGATTATTAAATTTATTAAGAATGGATTGAATTATGGGGATTACTCAGTTATTAAATATAAATAAAGTGGAAGCTTCTAATTAGTTAGTAAAGAAGTTGGTAGTTAACAAGTAGGTGGGCTTCATTAATAGGCATTAAAGTGAGAATAAAACTGCCAACTGAACGTGCAAACTTTGATGTTGAAAGTTTCCTAATATGGCAAACTAATGCAGCTCATTTAAAAGTCACAAAGATAATTAATGGATTAACTCTAAGGGGTAGGTGAGTTAATAAGGGGTTCTTTTGTCTTAAGTGAAGTCGCGGGTTCAAATTATTTTTATGTATGTAATTATTTAAAACTTAGGGTTAGAGCTTTGTCTCCTGCAAGGGACCTATCCGACTCGAGCAGGGATTAGTCTGGGTGTGAATGGCTTAAAGATGTCTTCCCATTGTTCGAACTCTTTTACATCTCGTGAGAAAAAAAATAATTAATGAATTTTGTTACTTTAATTAGAAAAGATAAGATGAATAAAAATATAGGATTTGTGCAAATAAATTCCAATATTTAAAAAATAGGATTAAAAGTTATACCGGTAAAACAAGAAGTTTAAAATTTAAAAGGTTGTATTAGACCGTAGTAAAGACCGACTAAATATTGAATAAAATTAAAGAATTTGAAATATAATTGAAAAAGATTTTTTTGGTCCATCGAAAAATTTAAAGTTTAATTTAAAAAATAATTGATTTAATTTAATTTATATATTTATCACTTTAAAAATCAAAATAATTTCAACCGAAATTTAAACCAATTTTTTTAAAACAATTAGTTTCGAATCAGACTGGACCGAACTAGCCCAAGCTAGAATTGTCAAGCCTACACAAAGGATTAGCTTCGAATGAGACTGGGCCGAACTAGCCCGAACCAGAATTGCCAAGCCTACACAAAGGTAACAGAATAAAGAACTTAACTTGATACCTTCAAACCAGATTTCCTATCAGCTGCTTCCAGTCTACCTCGATAACGACCAACCAACTAAAGCTTTAGCTGAAGCATTTCAATAAATATTCACTGCACAAACACAAAGCCACATCTCACGGACCTTTCGTCGGATAGGAAAACAAGTCTCTCAAGAGAATGGCCATTGAAGCAGCAGCAGCTGACATGATAATGCTGCATCAAGTCTTCGATGGGAGCATATCGATTCAGGAGATGGAAATCCAGAGAAGGCCGTACCATCGCAACTGCAAGTGCGAGCTTCACAGCCCAAAACGGGTTTCTTCTTCCAACACTTGCTTGGCTCAAAAATGTGTGTCGTTTCCCCTGAAAGGACAGTGGATTCAACGTTTCTTGTCCATTCGTGCAAGCTCCAAGCTTTCTTGTCTTGTTCGTGCTGCTAATGAAGGAACTTTGGGGTCACCTGAAGAAACCGGTTTTGGTAGGAATCATTCGCCGGAGTTCAGAAACGTGACGTGACTTTGTTTGAAGAAACCTGAAGTTGGAAAGATGGAAGAACCTTGTTCTTTAGTTTTGTTAAGGAATAACTCAAATTTATATTTTCTTATTTAGTGGTATTATTCTTTGTATTGTATGAATAATTGTTGATACTTATTTATTTAAATTGTAGTAATTTAAAAAATCTATTTATTATGATTATTAAAAAATAATATAATTTCAAAGTTTCTATTATAATTTTAAATTTTAAAATTAATAGATAATAATCTTTTTTAATTTTTAGATCTAATTCATATTATAAAAAATAATAAAAAAGATGGAGTTTATTAAATGTAATGTTTTACGAACCGAACTGATTTGATCAATTTTATAGTAAAAATTTTGAATTTGTAAATTTAATTTCTCGGATTGAATTAGTTTCATTTTTTTTGTTAAAAATCGATAATTTGATTAATTAATCGATTAATTTTTATAAACTAATCAATTTTTATAAACTAAAATAAACTGGTTATTTTTATATAACACTCTATTTATTAATTAAATATTAATTATTTTGATAAGTAAGAATTTTCTTTTCAATTTTTTAAAATTTTATTTATTTTTAACTAATTTTATGACAATTTATTACTAATTAGATCTTTTACGCTTTAAACTTTTGTTTTAACGATTTAATTTTTAGCCCGATTTCGAAAACGTTGGTGAAATGTGAATTTTTTAAAGACCACCTGAATTCCATTATTAAACATAAATTTCTTTACATAGTTAATTAAAATTTGTGTTAATTTTTTATAGTTTCTTTACAAATATAAATTGCTTTCTTTCTAACCCAACTAAAATATTTATCAAATTTTCTTATTTTTTATTTTAAAAATAAATTATTAAATTAAATACAATATTTAATTAGATCAAATAAATATAAATTATATACTAATTAAATTAAGTTTATCCGAAATCATTTGCCCGCTCGAAGATATCGACCATGGATGTCTACATCACAAGTTCAGCCTCAACCCATGGCCTTCCGTCTCAACCCTCCACCGCCCTTTCCCTTTCTCCACCACCCCCACAACCACAACAATGTCCCTCCTCTACTCCTCTCCGCCGTGTCTCGCCGTTCCTTCCTCCTCTCCACGACCCTCTCCTCTTTGTCACCCCTCCCACCAACAGTGCCACCCCTTGACGCCACCATCACCGACCGTGTTTTCATGGACTTTTCCATCTGCCCCACTTACTTCCGACCTGACCGTACGCTCTCCGACACCCTCTCCACCCTTTGTACAGATCCCGTTCCCCTCGGCCGCCTCGTTCTCGGACTCTACGGCCACCTCGTGCCTCTCACTGTCTCCAACTTCAAGACCATGTGCACTTCCTCGTCTTACAAGAACACCCTCGTCCACAAAATCTTTCCCGGCCAGTTTTTGCTAGCAGGACGTCAGGGGAGGAGGGACAGGGGTGAGTTGAGGCCTCCGTCGGACTTGGTGAGGAACACTGAGACTGTTGATTCTAAGGCTTTCAAGCTAACACATTCTCGTCCTGGAGTAGTGTCTCTGTGTTTGTCTGAGAATGATGATGACGAGGATCTTAAGCTTGATCCCAATTACAGGAATGTTGAGTTTTTGATTACTACTGGGCCTGGTCCTTGTCCAGAGTTGGACAACAAGAACATTGTGTTCGGTGTGGTGCTTGAAGGTAAGGTCTTTTTCTTTCTTCTTTCTTGTGTTTTGGTGCCAAATTGGGGAATGGTACATTGATTAGAAGAATTAATAATATGAATAATTGCTACTCCTCAATCATTCATTCGAAGCAGAACATACAAAGATGAAATTCATCATCTTTATCCCATGAACTGAGGCTTTAGTTGTGGCTATGTTTCTCACTGAATGTTAGTGATAGTTCCAATGTTCTTTCTGGAGAGAATGATGGCCTTGAAGTGGTCATATAGAATTCTTAGTCATGGTTTGCGAATAACTTATCAGATCGTTTTTGGAGAGAATCCTTGTCGAAGTTTCATGATTTTGAAATGCTGCATGACATTTCTCATCATATTTTTCAGATTAGATTGCTTCTCTTTCCGCACAGATTGTTGAAAACCTAATAGGATTACCTTTGAAGAGAAATTTGGATGATTTCTCCATCCTGCATTATAAATTTTACTGGAGTTTTTTTGACCCCGGAGCTTTCTATAAAATCAACTTACTCCATTGATTTATGCGCTGTTTTTGATGCTTTTTAAGATTGCTTATAGCACTTTTAGTCATGGTTTGTGTATAGTTTATCAGATTGCTGTCTGCGATAACATCTTCTGATGGAGCTGAAAGATTGGAGAGGATGAATACTTCATTCATATGGTTCAGTATCGACCTTCTAAAATCAATCTCGAATGTTTAAACTGGAAACTGCATAATCTTGTTCTGTAGATCTTAGGCTTCCTCTATGCTATTACTAAATTAAGATTTTAGTATTTGCTTTCTCTGCAATTTGTTCATTCAGAAATGACTAAGAGCTTCACGCAGTAACAGACATAAGGGACTATGAAACTATTTTCTTGAAGGTTCTTGATAAGACTACCAATTAATATGGACAATGGATTTGTTCATGACTAATGCATTTCTGGTTCATTGTTGGGATTAGACAACAGAAAATTCTAGGTTGCATTTCCTTGGAAATTTGGATTTTGAGACTCTGGTCCTGTTTAAGAAGATTCTGAAGATATGTTCTTCAACCTTTATGTTCCACCTGCAAACACATTGATTACCTGTTATTTGACTGGTATTGCAGGGTTAGATGTTCTGACAAGCATAGCTTCCATTCCAACCTACAAACCCTCTGAAAGGATTCGCCAATTCAATGACCTGGCTGCGTTTCTTGGAGATGAGAGAGCACAGACTGCTCGAGCCATATGGAACAGGCCTCTTAAAACTGTTTATATCAGCGACTGTGGAGAGTTGAAAGTGACAACACCATCTCTTTCTCCTAGTCTCCCTTAGTCTACTCCACCTTTTGTTCCTTCACTCAATTCCTTGACATGCCTCCATGTCGATATATATATATATATATATAGAAACAGCAGCTTTTCTTTTTGAATTCTTTTGGAAAAGTTACAGGAGAATGTAAAGTTACAACAGTTCCAGGATACTGAATTTCATGAATTGCTTCTTCTGCAGCACATAACGCTCTTTCGGATCAACTGATGCAGCCTCATTTCCAGATCTTTTTTTTTTTTTCAGTTCGTTTGGAACCAATTGGACTAACTTGGGGTATACATAACCTACCTTCACGGTAAAGATTCAAACCTCAAGAAAAATGGAAGTTCATATAAGTATCTCACCCCTTGAATTTGAAGCATTGTAGATCAAACCGTTTATAGCCACATTCTTTCCATCTCACAAAGGCCCAAAAGATCAAAACTTTGTTACGCTGACCAGGGAAAACCCTAAGTGGGCTGGGTCAATCTAACAGAAGAGGTCTAAAAAGCAATAGCCCAGTTGAGAGTAATGACAGGCTTGTGATAGCATTAAAAATCTTTGGTTCTCCGGTAGCCGGTGACCGGTGGGGACCATAAGAAAATTTGAAGTGCCAGTTGGCTAAGTGGGCAAGAAAGCTGTTTTATCTAATGGGGGGACCACAGACACTACCTGCTCAAACGGGACTGGTGCAGAGGCCAAGTAATATAGAAACCGGCAAGTCAAATTCTGACACGCTCAACTACAATCCCTGCCTCAACTGCAACTTACAGTTGTACGAAGTTGATTCGTTAGATTCTTTTCGGCCTGTGTTCCCACCTGTTGTCCCCACCTTTGGTGGTCCATGAAACCTCAGCTCTACAAGTGTCCCCGTCGCCGTCCCACCTTTCGCATGCGGCCAACAAGTAGGCACCGTAGACTCACTGTGTAAAGATTGAAACTTGACCCATCTTCACAGGCCACAGTCCCTTTCTCTGGTGTAACCCAAAGCAGCCATTGAAACATACGCCCATATCATCAACGCTTTGTCTTGGAGCTTAAAAAAAGTCCTACTTATGATACCTCCACAAAATCTACTATATTTTTGCAGATCCAATGATAATTAAGATATTATAATATTGGTGAATTGTTTATCGTTGTCTCCCATGGAAAATCTTGTCTTTCTTGATTAGATTTTGCGCAAATGGCGGTTTAAGCTGACCTCAAGAACCAACCAAGAGTAGAAAAGAGTATTTTTTTTCCTCTCCAAGTCTTCCTGGTGGTGTCTGGACTTTTAGAGCTAACTTTCTTTCTTTCCCAGAAGAGAATAGAAGAGAACACCACTTGTAGAATACCTTCTGATCCGAACCTTAAAGCTTTGTCCTTTTATTGGGACACCGTCTAATGTTGTTCTGAAAGTGAGTTGCTTGTAAATGGCTTTCCAAGATCATTTTTCTGGTCACATGGCTTTTCAGCCGCCGGCTCCGTCAGCCTCTGGGGGACCGGCTTGGCTAAACAACGCTGTTCTTCAACGGGCAGAAGATGTACTGAACCGAAACCGTAAAAGCGAGAGTGGCAACAACAATGGTGGTGAAGAGGAGTTCTTGGATGGTGATGGTGTTGGTGGTGATAATTGGGAGAGGGCCAAGTGTAAGGCGGAGATATTAGGCCATCCGTTGTACGAGCAATTGTTAGCCGCTCATGTGGCGTGTTTGAGGATAGCTACACCGGTAGACCAGTTAGCGAGGATCGACGAGCAATTGTCTCAGTCGCAGGACGTGGTGGCTAAGTACTCGATGTTGGGGAATGGTCACGTTGTGAACGAGAAAGAACTTGACCAGTTCATGGTTAGTGTTTCTCTCTTTTGTCTTTTACAGTTCCTCAAACCTTGTAAGCAGAAGGTTTTGTATATGGTTACTTTGTCGTTTGACGCTAAGCCTTTGAAAGTTGGACTCAATCTGAAAAACCAAGTTCTAGCTCGACAATCGTGCTGACCATCTGAATAACAATAAGAATGCTTCTCCTTCCCTCTTGGAGAGATCAAATCATCAAGATATGAAATTGGACTTTCAGACTTTCCTTGAAAGACTGTTTCTATTTTCTTTATCTTTCTGCTTGTCTTTTTCTTATAACGAGTTCCTAATTTCACAGAATTTGTTATGACATGAAACACACTTTCCCAAGTTTCTGCAAAAATGGTAGAATTTAGTTTTTTTGAGAAGGCAATTTAATCTGATCATGGTTTTTCGATATTATACAAAAATTCTGGTCATTTTAATGCTTGCAGCTGCAGCAATTAAGTTTCTCCCCTCATTGTTGAACTTTTCTTATTTATCATATCTGTTTCTGGTGATCAAAGAAACTTTGGTAGGTTCCTCAAGTATAATATCATTAATCTTTTGGTTGACCAATATTGTTTTACTGTTCAATATGTCCTTGCAATTAGCATAACTGCATCTTGGATGGTTACAGAGTAGTTCTTTCTGCGAGTGATGCAGATGCTTCATCTCCTTTGCAACTGATACAGTTATTATGGCTGTGATGAACAGGTTTATGAACTTTCTGGTTCGCTACAGAAATCCAAATGACAAAGCAAATATTATTAACTGTAATTTGATAAATTGAAACTATTGCTTGCCTTGATGTCTTCTGTAATATCCCAAATAACTTAAGTCTTCTCTCAGATTCCTTATATATTGGATGGAACCTTGAAGTAGGATCTGGTTCAAGAATCAATTAGATTCAGCCTAATCCCTTGGAAATTTTCTGACAAATTTTAGTTATCTTTAGGCCAGTATAAACTTATGTTTTAGTATTGGTGCATAGTGATATAAACCAACCTTTTCTTTAGGCATAAACTGCATTGTTTAAGGTGGTTATCTCTTTCACATTGAATGTTTCCTTCGTAAGTGATTCTTAAGCACACACAATAATACAATATTACTCATAGATTACCTGCAAGCCTAATCTGGCAATCTGTAGTTGTTTCCTATTTCTATACTTGCTTCCTTTTAGCTCAGATGCATATTTAGCATTGTTTTGTTCTTCTTCATCTCAATCTCCTAGTTGCTCTATCCAACTCTCTCTTTTTCTTCTGATGCAGACACATTATGTTCTACTTCTGTGTTCCTTTAAAGACCAACTGCAACAACATGTCCGTGTTCATGCTATGGAGGCAGTTATGGCTTGCTGGGAGCTTGAACAATCTCTACAAAGCTTGACAGGTAAATGCACCTTAATTTCTCTTCTTTAACTAATATGAGAATATCATGTGTTTGCCTGTTCAGTAGTCATATCAGATCTTCCTGGTAGTGCTAGATTGTATCACTCTTTCGTGCGAATGACTGTTGTCTGATACATCTCATTTGTTTGCAGTTAATCCTTGTTTGCTGAACTTTTTCTTTTGTAGTTTTAGACGTTCTCTATTGATTCAAAGGCTGTACCTATGTAATAGGGGTAGCGAAAAAGGAAAAAACTGAAGATTTCACATATTACCTTCTTTTTTAATAGAAAAATCACACAAACAGCTTTACGCAGACCCCGAAATGCTATTATCTGTTATAAAAATCTCTTTGTCACAATGAACTTGGGTTACCTAGTGATCTAAGTTTGTGCCAGAATTTCTTAATGTAGGCATCCTTGATCTCAAAAACCTGATTTGTGATTTATTGATCTTTTGCTGTTTTTTTTTTTTGGTTTCATCCTTAAACTAATATGTTAAATAATTTGAAGAATGTCTCCATACATGGAAATGTTGTGAGCTCAACATTGTTGGTTCTGTAGGGTCCTTCCAAGTTCACCTAAATCAGTTTCTTCCCCAATCCAAACATGAAAGTTAGTCAGGTCGGAGCAACTAAACTAAGTATCTAATTCATAATGCTTCTTGCGTCACAGGTGTATCACCAGGAGAAGGCACAGGTGCCACAATGTCTGATGATGATGAAGACCATGCGGATAGTGATACCAACTTGTATGATGGAAGTCTAGATGGCCCTGATACCATGGGTTTTGGTCCTCTCGTCCCCACTGAAACTGAGAGGTCGTTGATGGATCGTGTTAGGCTAGAACTGAAGCATGAACTGAAACAGGTTAGATCGGAAATCAGTGAAAATGGCACTCTTTAGTCTTTACTTGGTGAAACAGGTCCGATTAAGCAGATTTCTGCTGATACAGGATTATAAGGAGAAGATTGTGGACATTAGGGAGGAAATACTACGTAAGAGACGAGCAGGAAAGCTGCCTGGTGATACAGCTTCCATCTTAAAAGCTTGGTGGCAATCACATTCTAAGTGGCCATACCCAACCGTATGTGACTTCATGTGTACCATATTTTCCTACCCATTTTTTATTTCTAACGGTGCCTCAATAGTTTTTTCTGATTCACATTGCTGTAGGAGGAAGACAAAGCAAAATTGGTACAGGAAACAGGCTTGCAGTTGAAGCAGATTAATAATTGGTTCATAAACCAAAGAAAGAGGAACTGGCACAGCAGCCCTTCAGGATCGACATTGAAGGCCAAACGCAAGAAGTAAGGTAATGACTGCATAATTTGCTGTTGTCCAAATTTTGCTTCAATTCCTGCAGCAACTGAGTCAACAAGCAACGCAGGTGAAACAAGCGGAACGTTTCTTCATGTAAATATATCAGGAGACTGCTAAATTTTGCTCTCTGTCCTTGCTTGGAAAGTCAGCATCAGAGTACAATGAGTAATACTCCAACAGGAGAAGAATTGCTCTGGGAGAATAAATAAAAATTCCTGCTTGGATATACTTATTGTGTGCTTGTTTAGGCTTGCCAACTTGGGTAAAGGTGCTGCTTTGTCACATCTCATTTCTTGTTGACAACTATGCTTGTGAGACTGAACCATTCATATGGGTGTACTACTAGCTTTTAAATTATAGCTGAAGCCAATAGTAGCTTGGCTAGTTTCTTCTTCTGCCAATTACAATACAAGTTTGCTTTGTTTGTACTGTACTAGAAATGATCATAAACTTTGTTTTATGGGGTAGTCATCTTCTTGAATTCTATAGCTTACACGTTGAACACTTAATTATTGTTTATCTGAAAAATAAAAGAGAATGTAGTATGCCAAATAAATGCTATGATTTTCTTGTTCAGTCGTTACCTGTACACTGTGACGAGATATATGGATGTGGAAAGACTTGGCAACCCAACAACCTGTGTATGGTTGTCTGTTCCACATGTAGAATGGACCACATTTTATATCAGAAGGGGACACTCAACCTTAGCTCACTGGTCCCCCCTTATTAGTTATTAATGCTCGTCAAACTTAAGGTACCGTGTCAAAATGGTTGATTGAGAAGTGTTTGATAGAACTTCTGAGAGGTATCTAAAAGATCTAAAGGTTTGAATGTTCTGTGGTTCATCCTTGATAAAATATTTCTACTTACCTATAAATTTTATCTGATACAGTTGCAAGAGAGCCTGTTTCAACTGTTTCATTTTATGCTTTAGGTAACCTTACCGGTTTCTGAGAAAACCAGGTTCTGTTAATATATGAATTCTCTAGTCTTTTGCGTAATTCTTTTGCACCAAGTTGGATTTACACAATGGTTACGAATCAGGATGGTTCTGCTGGTAAGAATATGTTTGGCAGTAATCAAAGGCATGATCTTGGAAACGGCCGTACCCTTTCTTCCTCATGAGAGAATTCTTTTAGACCATCTTCTGCGGTATAAACTATAAGCTCTGGAATTGATTCTGATTTGATTCAGCAGATGGTAAGAATTGTTGATGAAGTGATGAAAACCTAATACATGCATGGTTGCAGAGAAAGAACAAAAAATATATAACAGAATTTTACTTTAATTGAAGAAATTTATACGATCAAGTAGCAATCTTTGTTACAACCCGTTTTGATTCCTATCATCCAAGAAAGGAGTAGCATATCGTGTAGAGAAACTACGAACCGAATTATCTTCATCACTATCAGCACCATAATCGAAGTTCAAGGCATAGCTTTGGGGGTCATACTGAAACTGGTTATTCTTTTGTTTCTTGTTCTTGCCATATCCACCCAACTTCCTTAAGAAGTTCTTCCACTTAGGTCCTGCTAAAACTTCTGAAGTTTCCTTCAGTTTCTTCAGTTTCTTGGCCGCCCATGTTTGTCTCTGCTCTCCTGTCTGGTTCAGCAGATGCTTTTGTTCTTTATTTTCGTTGCGGGACGATCTAAAGAAGAGGCCAAAACAGTTGCACATATCAGCTGAAGAGGTCTCTTGTTCATACCCATCAAAGTAACCATCTCCTTCTCGTTCATGCTCCATTATTGGTGAGTTGGTGGGCATCATGATGGTTTGTATACCAAACGTTCGCTTCAAGTTCAGAGAGAATGAAGAGTTCTTCAGATTATAATGAAACAGAGGATTACTAAAACTGGAGATCCTCAGAAGCTGGCGAATTGGAAAGAAAGATTGGATCTTTTATATGAAGAACAGGCAGAAAACGGAAGCTGAAGAGGAAATAGAAAGGAAAATTCCAGGATCTTACAGGGTTCTCCAAGAAACTTGAATTTATCAGGTTTGTTCTTGGCTAAGATCAATCTATCTGTATGAGAATGGAAGTTGAGGTGGGAAGGGATGGGATGGGATGGAACAGTTCTGTTAAAAAATGGAACTTTACAATTCCAATGATGAATTGGATTGAGTTCTTAGGTTCCTGTAAAGTTGTCCAAAGCTCATTCTAGATTGGCGGCTCAGTTGCCACTTGAGACGCGCTGCCTTAAACGAGTTGACCACACGACAAGAATTCTTGAAGGATGCAGGATAACTTCCAGAACGTTTTCCATTTGCAAGGAATCTAGTCTGAGTGCTCTCCTGATAAAGAATAAAATAATTTTAATGAAATTAAAGTACAATATTAAGAATTAGTTTGCCATGAAGAAGAGATCAAAACGGTGTCACAAAATAATCAATTGATCGTATCTTGACACAAACACTAGGCTCACAAAATCATGATCAAGTTAATCCAATTAAAGACTCAAAATCACAAATCAAAGTTCCATAACTATAGATGTTGAGTAAGATCCGATCTCAAATCATTATTTCAGTAGTTCGATGGCTCAGAAACTCCGTGATCTGCAATTAGTTCTCCAAGTCCTCGTTACCAACATCTTCTTTTCTTGTGGAGATTTTGCAAGGTCTAGGAGGAGGAAAGCCAGTATCATGCTTCAAATTCCATGGATCCTAATTGCTGAAAGGTGAGTTTGATAAATCATTTTCCAGTCCAGCAGGTCCAATTCCATCACTAGCATAAGCTGGCTCTGAATCAGAGATTGCAGGGTTTATAGATTCCAAAACCTGAACTCTTTCATTTTCCTGAAGTGCATCAAACATTCTGTGAGAATAGACTTGCCTCAGAATGTGGCATCTGAATTTGATGATCCACATAAGCAAGAGTTCTGCTCAACATCCACCACGGCCCCCAGATGGCACAGCCCTCTCTGTAGGACAAGCTCTCAGGGCCTATTTTCTGGAAGAAGACTGTAATGAACTGGGTTTTTTTTTTTTGCCCAATAATAATGAACTGGGTTTAATTCCGAAGGAGTTCCATAAAACAGAAATTGGAATTTTGGGTTGATATTTTCAAAGATCATTTGGACTGTAGTGTTTTTAATTTCGTACCGTACCAGCCAGTATCGACCGGAACAGCCGAAAATCGGTACCGGTATCGGTATAGGGGGTACCAGTAAAAAAAACCGGTTGGTACCGGCCGGTATTTAAAATACCGGTCGGTACCGAAAATTTTAAAAAATTGGAAAACTTTTTTGCAAAATTTTCAAAATTTCTCTCCCTCCCTCCTACCTCTCTTCCCCCCTTTTTTTTCAAAATTTTTAAAATAATAATAAATATTTTATTACTAACAATAATTATAAATTAAATAAAACTTAAAAATAAATTATTTTTA
>JANVCL010000213.1:980521-993144 GCA_026546855.1 Erythroxylum incrassatum | reverse complement strand
TAGATATATATTATATATAGATAATTATTATATATAGAAATAATTAAAATATAATAAAGATATATATAAACTAAAATAAATAAGATATAAAAAACTAAATTAAATAATCTACAACTTTACAATATGACAATGAACTATTTTATAATTTTTAAAAAAATTCAGGGACAATTTTATGAATTTAAAAAATATTTTTTGTATTATTTTAATATTTTAAATACTTTGTATTATTCTTAATTTGATAATTGTATGATGATAATTGTCTTTATTTATATTAATTGTGGCTATTATTTATATATAAAATATTTAAAAATTATTTTTATTTCATATTAATTATTATTATTATTTATTATTAAGATTTTTGAAAGCATGGTTGATATTATACAATATAACTGTATAATATACTAATATAAATTATTTTACAATTTTTAAAAATTTTAGAAACTATTTTATAAATTTAAAAAATTTTCCAAAACGGTACCGAGACATAAAACCAACACCAATGCATCAAGATCATTCTCTGGTATCTAGTACTTGACAACTATAGGCTTCACAGGTATAGTTCTTTTGCTCTATAGAGATACAAACCGAGGCAAAGAGAACATGAAAAATTCCATGGAAACCAAAAATTTTAAAAATTTTAATTAAATTCTAAATATATTTAAAGTTAGCTTATTAACTTAAAACATATTTTGGAAGCTTTTTAAAAAGATAAATGAATGTTTTAGTGAACATAGACATAGTGATATCTTTTCCTCGTAGTCATGGCTTTGAAGTTGGAATGTCATTTCACTTTTATATTGCTTTTTGATGAGTCACTTTGTTAGAACTTTTCCATGTATTCAATGCAAAATTTCCAAATAACAATTTCTAGCACCTCTTTAGGTATGTGTGTAAGAGTTCAATGCATGCATTTACACATAAAAGATCATATACAAAGTGGGCATTTTTAAGATTTTTGGTCGGATTGCCAAATAGTGCAATTCATCATTATCCTCCAAAATATAAGGTTGAGATATATGGTTGAGATGACACGTAACTCTCTACAGATTCAGTTCAACTCGACTAACTTTAAATCTGATTCGAACCATTTTTTTCTTTGAAAATTTTGAGCTTCGAACTGAACTTGAACTTAAAAAAATGATATCTATTTTTAAAGAATAAAATTATTTTTTATTTTAAAATCAAACCAAAATGAGCTTCAAATCGTTCAAAACGAATCGGGTTTTATTTCAAATCGGGCCGATGCATTGCCAAGCCTAAGAACAATAGAACAAATAAATTATGATAACATTCTAGATTATAATTATAATACTACTAGCACAAAATAATATAGATGCATGACAATGAATGACATAAATATTTATTCAATCCATTTTTAATAAATAATAATTGTGATTTAATACTTATAAAAACAAATGAAATGACATATTTATGAATTATATATATAGCATCGTCATAAAATATAAAGTTGGAATATATTAATGAATAACATTATCTACAATTCCCTTTCATCATTTTACAATTTAATAAACGTACAAACAAAACAAATGATATTATGAAACAAAACAAGAACGTTATGTGTTTATACTGATTACTATAGAACGTCAATGGGGTCGACCTCAATTACATGCAATCTCCTTGCTCGATGGAGACGGAGACGGGGGCAACCGGGACGAGAAACTCCTCCCTTGAAACCCATCAACACCATCTTCATCCCCACCATCATCGAAGTTCAACGAATAGCTGAACGCATCGTAGTGAAACTCCGAAGCTATCGAATGCCGCCTACGGTGGTGGCCACGTCCGCTTCCGTGACAATGTCCGTGCCTTCCAATACGCGATATGAAGTTCCTGCACTTGTCTTTAAGCTCCGGTATCTCGTGAGCACGTGACTTTATCCATAACGACGATGTCCTCACGAGCTTAGGTTTCTCCGAGGAACGTGACATCAATGCGGTGGGGCTGTCGGTGTCATGGTCGCTGTTACCGTGGTTATGATGGTGGTTGTGGTGTTTGCGGAACGGAGAAGGTAAACACAAGGAATATCGTTTCTGCTTCAGAGACGGAGAGGTTGGTGTAGTTGGAGAGTTGGGCTCGGATTGTGCCATGAAATTAGCAAGCGGAAGAGATAGAGATGTTGATTCAAACGGTGGTTTGTTTGGTTTGGCGGTGTTATAAAGAGGGTGGTTACGGCGGTTAAGAGAAGCGAATGTTGTGGAGGAGTTGGAGATATTAAGGAAATGAGAAGTTAACGGTTAAGGTTGTGTCCGGAGTTGTGGGGATGATGGATTTGTTGTGTTGAAATGGCCACCTTTTTGTGATTTCGGAGCCATCGATGTATGCTTCAAAATGAGATTACTCATTATTAGTTGTTTTGTAACTTTAAAAGTTCATGTAATTTTTAAATTTATTTTTAAATTTTGATTTATTTTTTAAATTTGATTCATGATATTAATCCAAAAATCGCTTAGTTTAGTTAAATTTAATTAAATTTAACGTGTGTAATTATTTAGAGTTTTTGTCTTACGTGAAGTCATGTGTTGATGAAAATATTAATGTTAAATTATAATTAAATAAAATTAAAATTTTAAGTATTTAATTACCAGCAAAATTGAATAAACTCTTATCTATCAAATAATAGTTATGTATTTGATATACTAATTTATTTTTTTATAAATTAATGCATACTAAATTTACGAAAATTAAAGATAAATCTTTATTTTTCATATAAATTTACAAATTTTATAAAAAAATTATATGCACTTACTTATTTACTATTTTGATATAATATAGATCTTTTAAAATAAATAATATTTTACTCCAATAAGAATTTGTCTTTTTTTTAATGGATATATTTTTAGCTAAACTAAACAAATAAAAGAATCAACATCTTAAGTGGCAACAACTAGCTATTGCAATTTGTTGTATTAAAACTTTTCCTTTTAAGAATATGAATCCTTCCTTTTTATGCTTTCTTTTAGGGATTCAATGAGTCTTTTATATCATAAAATACAAACTCAATTTAATCATTAATTTTTTAATTATATATCCAACTTACTAAATAATTATTTATATTGAAAGCTACCAACCCAAAAAGTGCAAGGTTAAAGAATTTAACTTATAATTAATGATTAAAAAATTCAATCGATTCGATCATAAAATTCTTGAGTGGACCAATTTTTTTGTTTACTTTTCAAAATTTTGGATTAAGTTATTTTAATAACTTTTGGTATAAAAAACTAATAAGGTAATTATTTAATCGGTTGACTTTTGTAAATTAATAAGTTCTAATAAACAAAAATAAATAAATTAATTTTATTTAACAATTTATTTTTCAAATAAACTTTAAAATTTTCAATTGATAAAGACAATTTCTTTTAATCATATTTCAAATTCTTTAATTTTATTCAATTTTTAGCAAGTTTTATAACAGACTAATACCGGTTAAACTTTTTAAATCTTAAATTTCTTACCTTATCGGTTTAACTTCCTGTTCGATCGAAATTTTAAAGAAAAACAGCTTATCATAACATAAAACAAATCACATAATGCATCAAACTATAAATTAAAAAAATTAATATCTAATTTAAGGGTTTTATAATAATAAAAATTGCTAAAAGATATTCATTAATCATTAAATAAAAAGTTCCAAAATTGAAGCCAGTAAATGCCATGCATTATTTCGTTGTTCTGTTACTTATCATCTTCTGAACGCAATTTTGTTTTTCTTGCAACCTTAATTTCGTCTAAATTCATCCTACTTTTATTTTGCCTAATTCTATTTTGTGTCGTTTTGTTTTTTATAAGGATTCTTGAAATGAAACAGAAACTAGAGGTCGAGGAAGACAACAGATTAGAAGAGAAAGTCAGATAATCCAAGAAAATATCAGACGAGAGGCTAAGAACCCATAAGAAAATCATTTGCAATCAAAAGCAGCTAGCACAAAATTGGAATATTGATCTAAAAGGATTTAAATTTTGGATTGCAACACTTAATTTAATCCATTATTGAATTATTAGCAATTGTGTTCTTGTCATTATTATACTACTCTTTGATAAACAAATCGAATTAACCCAAACGGTTCAACGGTCAAAAATCTTGAATATGTCAACTTTTCAATTTGATTTTTAATTTTTCAGTTCGATTTATTTTAGTAACTCTTATTACTAAAAACTTACCAATTTATTAATTAATCAGTTAATTTTTTTAAACTAATCAATTTTTATAAGTTAAAATAAACAAATTAATTTTTATTTAACGATTTTTCTTTTCAATTAATCTTTAAATTAATGACATTCTCCTTCAATTTTACCTAAAAATTTTCAATTTTATTCAATCTTTAACCAGTTTTATGACGGTCTAACATCTATTGAATCTTTTAGACCTTTTATCTTATTAGTTTAACTTTCGGTTCGATTTTTAAAGCACTGATATTAATTTTTGCAATCAAGGTTCTTGAGCTCTTTTTATTTTCAAGATTGTTTAGGTATTAAAATAAAATAAATAAATAAAATTATCTTAATCAATTTGGGATTGAGTTAAGTTGAAGATTATCGTTAAAAAATAATTTATAACTAATAAAATAAAATAATGTTTCATAAAATCTAAAATTTTGTCTCATATGGTACTTATAAATTAAGTAAAGGAATTGGAATTAATGTAAGCGTGTGTTACTATTATTCTAATCATAGTTTTAAAAATCGGATCGGACCGGCCAGTTCGACCGGTGACCGATCGGCTATCCGGTTCGGTTCACTCTTAAAAATCGGTTCTCAATTGAATCCAGTCAAAACCGGTCAATTAACAAGTCGAACAGGTCTGGTTCGACCGGTCCGACCACTGGTTCAATAAATTTTTTATTTTTTATATTTTATTTGGTATATTTTGTATTTTTTAATATTATTAATATCATATAATTAAATATAATTATTACATAATTATGACATCACACCGGTTGAACCGGTCAAACCGATGACTAGTAAGGTCTCCGGTTCAATATCCGGTTCGGGTTTCAAAACACTAATTCTAATTGCATCAACAAATGAATATATCACATGATGCATCAAAATACAAAATTAAAAAAATATGACCTCTCATATAGGATAAAAATTTTAATTTTTTAATATTTAAAATAATTAACAAAAACTCCTAATTTTCCTTTTTTTAAAATTATTTTCTTACCTTTATGTTAAAAAATAAAAAAATACATGCACCATGAGTATCATGTTTGTACTAATCAAATATTATTTACACAGACGATTTATTATAATTATCTAAAATTATAATCTTTTAAATTCAAATTAAACTAATTAAATGTAAGTTAAGCTCATGATTTATTATAATTATCTAAAGTTATTATTTTAAGTCTTAAACAAATATTTGAGGTGAGGGGTCCTTAGAGAATAATAATAACAATTAGATTAAACTAAAAAAATGATATAATTAATGTCACGTCATGAAATAAGTTTTCAAGCAGAATCTTCTTTGTTCTTTTATTCTGGCAATTGATGAACAGCCAGGATCATCTTCTGAAGGCAAAATTGTTCTCTTGCGGCCATAATTTCCTTGAAATACCCTATTCAGACAACGCTCGAAACTACCTCCAATTCTGTTCTTAACACTGTCCAAACTCCTATCTAATCAAATTCATCCCTGAGTTAGTCGAATCAATTAGGTGATCTTAAGCATCAATGGCAGGCACGTTACCCGGTCTACATGCTGATAGTGCTAGGAAGAAGAGACGGTTCTCGCCTGATTCTGCCGCGCACGGCTGGACTCGTCGGGCCCTCTACACTGGCAGCCGAGGAACCTACCGTGCTTCAATCACTTCTGTGGTACCTGGTTTAATTTTTCCCGTTTTCACTTAAGCTGATCAGTAGCTCCATTGTAATTATGTGTTAAGTATCACTTGTTACTGATCAAGAATTGTTGAAATGAGACAGCAAAGGAGTGCAATGAAACAGGCACTAGAGGCTGAGAAAGAGACCAAGATAAGAGAAGCAAGAGTATGCAAGGAAAGATTAGACGAGAGGCTGAGAACTGGGAAGAAACTATCAGCATTCACAAAGCAGAATGGATCAACGAGTCTCAAACTCATGAGGATGGTACGGACTATGGTTTGCTATAGGTTTTAGGGTATGTGCTATGCATTCAGAAAAAAAAAGAAATAATTCTCTTTGAATAATCTTTTGTTTTTTAATCGGTTGTTGGGTTCTTCTCTGTTTTGCTGGGCAATCCAAATAAAGATATTGTTTCTTAAGAATGTTGTGGTTTTGGCAATCTTACCTAAATCGTTCATCCTCAGAAGGATGATGATTTGATGATGATGATTCTGAACTTAATGGATAGCTTGTGAACAAGAAGCAAAAGATGATAGGAAACACTGGAGAGAAATTATGAATATTGATTAAGTCATGGATGTGTAAGCATTTAGACTCGGCATAATTTGAATTTAATAAGTAAAATTCGAATCAATTGATTTTTAAATTTGATTTTCTTATTTAATTTAAAATGACATTTTATTAAAAAATATCTAACAAAAGTCTACCATTCAAGTGAAGATTTAATTATGACTCAATAATATTATAAATTATGAATTTTATTAGTTGAAAAATGACAAAATTAATTTTTTCCCATTATATTAAATTCTTTCGATCATATCAGTTAACAGGCGTCTCTTTCATAATAGAGAAATAATGGTATTTAAGAGGAGAGGTCAACAAATTAAGAATTTCCTTTTGTTAAAACGATGTCGTTTTACAATGTTGTTTCAACAAAAGAGAATCCCTAATTTGTTGATCCCTTTTCTCAACATAAAACCAGGTCGTTTTAATAATATTAATCAGTACTATTAGTTAAAAGTGCTAAAACTGACTGTGTCTTATTAATTAAGGTTTTTAGAATATGTGACAATCATGTCAACAAAGATAATGGACATAGGGTTAAAATAAAAAATAAATATTTAGATAATTTATTATAATTATAAAATTGAGAAAATTATAATATATTTTTTAAATTATCCTTATTTTAAACCATTCATTGGAAATACTTAAAACACATTTCCGTACTTTTTTTTTATACAAGGAGAACTAAAACCCGACAAGGACTAACTATCCCATATCTCGACGATATTGGGCTCCGTGCATGTCCTGGAGAAAGAGCTCCAACACCGAAACTGGTGGTTCCCTAAGGTAATGCACGCCGGGGCTGGTCCGGACAGCGAGAGCGACCAGATGGTCCGCACATTGATTCCCCTCCCGGTACACGTGTAGAAGCTGCATCTCCCAATCTCAGTGAAGTAGCTCTCGGGTACCTGCCAACAAAAAAGAATGCTCAGTAAAATCAGGTCGTGAGAACAATAGGATATTAATAACCTTCAGGAAGTCCACTTCGACCATGACTCGACGGTACCCTATAGACCAAACCAAGGTGAGACCCGAGTGGATGCCTAGAGTTCAACAACTGGCGGCGAAGTGCGCCCAATATGTTGGGTAAACCCCCCACACCATTGCCTGGTGCAATCTCGAATTAAACCTCCCGCGGTAGCTAAAGACGAGCCTGAAGTAACCGCCTCATCCATATTGAGTTTGATCCAGTACTCCGGCGGTTTGTTCCAACCAACCAGGTTGCCCACTGGTAGCCCCTGGTTAGGAAAAGCACATTGTTTCACTATACGGGCCTGGACTATCCACTCGATGTATGCCAAAACGGCGCTCAGACCATTCACTGGCCGAACAAAGTCAACTTCAAAAAGGCACTTATTACGTCAACTCTATAACATCCAGCAGGCAACGCCAAAAATAGTAGCTCATTCCCCATGCATCACCTGGGACAAGTTCCTAAGGTTCGACTGCACCCAGTCAACCACACTTTGGTGGAAGAAGTCCGTCTCAAGCTATCCTAAAGGAAATTGGCACCAGAAGGCCTGAACTCGCCGACAATCGCGAACAATATGGATGGAGGACTCGACTTGACCGCAAGTGGGACAACTGCTATCAGAAGCAATGTGTCGAGCCGCGGGCTATTGATTGGTTAGAAGTTTATTCTTGCTGACGAGCCAAAGGAAAGCCTGGATCCGTTGGGGACCCACCCATTTTCAAATGAGCGCCCAGAGTGAGGCATGAGTATCCGCGGTGGTGCCTTCAATTAAGTCATAAGCAGACACTACTGATAAACGTCCTTTAGGAGTAAGGTCCTACCGCAGGACGTCCTCCGCTGCACGATCTGTATTCTGAGAAATATCGGCCAGATCCAGATAGACCGAAGAAGGGAGGTAATATTGGAACAAAGGCCACTTCCAATTCCCCTCCTCGTCGATCAAATCGGCTACTTTAGCAAATAGAAACTCGTTGGGAATACGATTAAGAGCCACCTGGTACAAGGGACCCCAATCTCGTGCCCAATCATCGAGCCAAAAGGAAATGTTCGCCCCATTGCCCAACCGCCATTTGACCCCTTGGCGCACCAAATGCCAGGTTGCAGAGAGCCCCTTCCAAAAACACGAGGCGCCGCGTCTCGCTATGGAGAGGGGAAAACCTAGGGGGGCAATGCGATATTTGGCATGCACTATTCTGACCCATAACGTAGAGGGTTGGGTAAGCAGGGTCTAGTTCAGCTTGCTTAGCAGTGCGCCGTTGAAGGATTGAAGTCGTTTAATGCCTAAACCACCCTCCTTTTTTGAGCGACAGACTGCCTCCCAACTGACAAAGTGCATTTTCCGTTGCTCGCTCGTGGATCCTCAGATAAAATTATACAAGATTTTTTCAAACGCATCACAGAGGAGGCGAAGAAAGCACACAGTTTGTATCGTGAAAATCGAGAAGGCCAACATGACCGACTGAGTTAAGGTGACGCGACCTGCTAAATACACTGTCATGCACGCCACCCTGCAAGCTTACGTTGGGCATTGTTGAGGATATACTGGTATGTATGCCGCGTGGTATGCTTATGCAACAAAGGAACCTCCAGATATTTCCCCAAATTAGGCATACTCCTGATGGCGGGGGCTTGACTGATACTACAGACCTGGCTCTGGGAGACATTCCGAGAAAAATAGGTTCGAGTTTTATCCTTGTTGACTGCCTGTCCCGAGGCTCGACAAAAGAACTCCATGGTTCCGTACTTTCTTTCTTACCAAGAAGAACCACTCCCTGTTTTAAAATACATTTCCTGAGAAAGTGATTGGACTTTGTTCTTACCAAGAAAAACCACTTCCTTCCTGATAAGACATGAAAAAAACGTTTAATGCAGACACAAAATTTGGTTGGTCACGACCTTCGTATGCCCAAAAAACCGCCTCAATTTCGTTGCAGTTTGGGTCAGAATTCATAATACTACCCTTTGCAAACTTACATAAACAATAGCTTATTGTTCTCTGTTTTCTTCCCAGGTAGCTTCCTTTGGACACTTATATCTAGTTAAGGTAGTTTCGTTCAAGGTGAAACATGTCCTGACGATGATTGTTTTTGACAAAAAAGTTGTAATCTTTGTCTGAGGCTTTATCTGTATGTTGGAGTTTTGTTAGTCATCAATGGCCGGACTGTTACTTGGAGTGGAAAGTGCTCGTAGGAGACGGTTCCATCAGAGCGGAGACTCGCCTTGTGTCCCTGCTCAGGGCTGTACAAGGCGGTCGTCCTTCTGTTTGTATTCCAGAAACCATACAAGTTTCAATCTTTCCTCAACCTCTTCTACGGTGAAGTCTCTTTTCTGTCTGGGATCTACTGTTCTGCTAGTTACCATTTATCTTCTTGGGATTGTAACAGAGACGACGAGTGTTAAGCGAGGATGAGAAACTAGGAGAAAGAGCTAGAGAAGCTAAGGAAAGATTAGATAAGAGGCTGAGACATCAAACCCAATCAGCTACAAGAAGGTAGTAATAGCCTGAACACTTCCATTTGTGTATGTGTGTGTTTATGGTTTGAAGTTGTTTGCTTATCCACAGTTTCAGGGACGGTAGTTCGGGAGGTGGAGTGGATAGAAGATCAGTTGCTGCAGGAGACTTTAAAACAGAAGTGTTCAGAAGCAGGAAAAATGGATCTAAGAGGCTCAAATGGATCAAATTCAGGTGGAGAGCTAGTGAGGAAGATGAATGCATAATCTGTCTTGAACGTTTCAAGCCCGGAGAGCAACTGATGCGCTTGCTCTGTGCACACAGGTTTCATACCGTGTGCTTGGTCCCTTGGCTTCAAAGGAACTCAAGCTGCCCCTGTTGTAGAGTGGAACTACATTTATTTTAGCAGAATCTGCAGGTTCTAAGAGAGGACAAATGTTAAAGTTCTGTGTCACACAGATTGTTGAAGAAATTAAGATTCTAACTTGAAGTTCTTATGTAATGCTTCTTCAGAGACAACTTTTTGACATACTAACCAAATTCTGTATGGAAACTTGCAACAATTGGAACCCAAAGCCTCACTAGTGCAGTTTGATCCTGTTCTTGCTAACAAGTTGAAGACTACAGGCACGGAAAAAACATGTCCTACGATAAAAGGGTGAGGGACGGACAGTATAACTTCTGTTTAGTTTTAAATGTCTTTCATAAATTTCAGTCATTTATTTATACAAGTTTCATGTTTATTTATACAATATTTATGTAAGGCCTGAATAAATAAATGACTGAAATTTATAAATAGCTAAAATTTTTAATTTTATAGTGTCTTATTATGTCTAATAAATTTTAGTAATTTATTTATGCAGATCTCACATTTATTTATATAATAATTAAAAAAATTTAAATAAATAAATGGCGAATAAGATATATAAAATTAAATACAAAATCTTGCCTGGGAGCTATTCTTGCCGACGAGGACGTCAGAATTTTTAGCAATTAAAGTAATGCAAGTGACTCCTATTGCTCTGGATGTCACTGTCTATCCATTCCTACGTCGGACCCTGACATTAATGAATCTGATTTTTTAGCTCTGAAATCGTCAATCTAGGCCATACTCTTGTCTGGGAAAGTTGGCCACTAGCAACTTCTTTTATGAGTAGGAATAACATACTGTTACCTTATGAATAAATTCATAATTTTGCCTATTCATTTTGAATTATTCTTTTATGTCATACTTAAAAAATAGTTTTTTTAAGTTTTAATTTTTAATTATATTTACTTTTTTTATTAAAAATTAATCAATTTATTAATTAATCGATCAATTTTTATAAATTAATAAATTTTTATAAATTAAAATAAATTAATTACCTTTTAGTTAATAATATCTTTCCAATTAAAATTTAAAATTTTATAAATAATAATAATATATTTTAATTGTATCTTAAATTTTTTAATTTTCTTCAACATTTAATCTTTTTATAGCGATCTATAAGTTCATTTTTTTAAATTTAAATATTATATTACGATTAACTTCAGTCTCATTTTTTAAACATTGAAGTTAGCATGGTATTCCAGTACTTAGGGAAACTCTTGATCATAGTATTTTTTTTAATGTGTTATGTCTTTCATTTTCGGATAATCCTAGACAGGCGCACCATATCTGCCCACAACTTTAACAAATACACATGTCCTGAAACTATTTCTTTGGATCCACCGACCTGTCAGAAAAAGTTTAAAATCTGATAGAGACCATATCCAAAAACACGACGTATCTCTAGAGGATCTTATCCTTGTGACTTGTAGGTAGAAATCTACCAAGAACGTGCCTCTGACTTGTAGTTTTGACCCTGTTTGTAGATTAAAGGTCTAAGGATTTGTCGTTAATGGCTGACGAGCTTCCACGGTCTGCCTATAAATTAAGGGAAGGGAGCATGCTCAACCATTGCGCCACATTATTCTCACGACTGTTGAAAGGAAGTGTACTGTAAGAGACATGCATAATCCACCACCGCCCGGCGGTCCAGGCCACCACGAACCACCACCACCAGGTCCGGGAGGTCCTCCCCCTCCACGTCACGACCCTCCTCCGCCAGGTCCTCATGCTCATCCACCCCCAGGAGGGCCTCCTCCTCCTGAGCCACACAAACCAGAACCTCCACATCACCACCACCCCCACCACCCTCACCCATGATCGTCTAAAGAACGTCGGGAAACATGCGCATGGAGTTGTGAACAGTTTGGGTTTTACTTAGGCTCTGTTATGTATGAGAACTTATAGTGTTCCATTTCTGTGTATCGTAAATGTTAAGAATAAAATGAATGTCATGTTTCCATATTTCTATTTTCTAAATATGATGTGAGATTTTTATCAAGTTATTGTTGGTTTAAATTATTTTCTTTAAAATTGTTTACAAGTTAAAATAAATTAATAATACCCCAACAAGTAAATATTAAATGATGTCAAATAGAACTCAAAATTTTCTTAATCACATCTTAGGTTTGGTTGATAGGACTGAGAAGATTACTCGTTCTGGAATAAAAGTGAGAAGTGAATAGTTTGTTGTTTAAATAAAACTCATTTCAGGAAAATAAAACTCATTTTTGAGTAGTGATTTTTTTAATACAATTAATTAATTAATATAATTAATTAAAATAATATAATATTATTAATTAAAATAATATTATTTATTTATTCATTATAATTAATTAATTAATTATATTGTAATTAACCAAAATATTATTATTAGTTAATTATAATATAATTAATTAAAATATAATATAATTATTTAAAATTAT
>JANVCL010000213.1:963462-975166 GCA_026546855.1 Erythroxylum incrassatum | reverse complement strand
TCGATATTCAACATTCATTGATACAATTTATCAATACAAATGTAGAGGCTCATCAATACCAATTATTTATGTTGTCATTTTGTGTTTCTTATTTATAACCATTAGGTCTGCACATTTTCCTATGGGTGTGGATAACGAAAGCTGTGGATATCCGAAGATATCAAAACCGTGGATACCTAAAAATATCGAACTGTAGATATCTGAAGGCATCGAACTGTGAAGACATTATAATCTTTAAATGAAAACACCATTGGTGTCAAACTATAGTAGTTACATTGTAATCTTATAGGCATACCTATCTATCCACCACTAATACAATAAAGCAGGCACTGTAACATTTCCTTTAACCATTTGCCCATTTCATAATTCATCATATGATATTCACTCGAAGTCATAAAATTTGTATTAAAGTGCATATTACACACATATGAGTAATAAATATGCATACAAATCATTTATATACATGTAAATTGTCTTTAGCATGCATTATATTCACTCTTAAATTCCAATGTTTAATTACCCAATTCACATGTGACAAGTCCTATTTCATTTATTTCTAGTTGTTTGAAAAGTTTCATAAACATTCAAAAAAGTTTTAATAAGATACGGTAAAAAGCGGAAATGAAAACAAGGTCATGGTCATGATAGAAGAGTTTGCTACTAGGTCAAGATCGTGATATTTATGTCATGATGGTGACAGAAGATCTAGAAGTTGTGTCACAATCGTGACAGACACTCGCCGTTCATACCTCTACGTGTTCCGTAATATGCAACTAGTAAATGTCCGATTTAGGTTTTAAGTCATTTGGAAATTTCCCCCTTATGTCTCTAATTTCCAAAGCACCAAAAATCAAACCATTTGGACTTATAAATCATGAGATATAGACTAAACATCATAAGCTACTCCAAAATAGGGGCAGTATAAGGTCACCAATTTCGATATCAATTTTCAATATCATAAAGCCATAATTAAGTCAGAGAGATTTCTAGTCTTATATATTAGGTTTCATATGCAACTAAAATCACCTAATTTAGAGGTTTGTAGGTTGAGTTATAACCTAAACAAAGTGACTAGTTTAAACAAACATAAGACAGAATTCCACTACACGATACTCTTTTGTCATATTCAACTAATTCCGTGCAAGGTAACACCAACATACCATCTTAGAAATCATTTCATATCCAAATGAATCTTTGTATCCATTCAAACTTATATACAAAGAAAAATTAAATAAAGTGTAATCCCAAACTTTAAAATTGGTCAAGTAGTTCTTCTAATGCCTTTTCTTCCTCTCTTCTTTGACTTTGCTTGACTCACCAACTAGAAACACCACAAATACATATCTCAATCCCAATTTTAACCTTATAATTTCAATTATTCATAAGCAAAGCAAGAGAAGATAAAGATTAAAAGAAAATGACTAACTTTTACCTTGATTTCTACCTAAGGTTAGCTTGATTCCTTACGTGCAAAATAGTGGGATGAAGAAGAAAAAGTGGAGAGAAAATGAGAGAGGAAAAATCTGAAATTCAAACATTAAAATGTCGTCCCGCTCTCCTCTCCATATGCTCATTTCATGCATTTTCAAGACTTACATAAATGCTTAATTTCTATTGGACACATATGCTTTATTCTTATTGATCACTTATGCTTTAATTCAATTAGTCCATGTGTTGGCTTTAGAAAAATTATACATTGGTCCTTCTTCTGCCTTTAATTCTCACATCGGCCTATAATCTCATCAATTATAACCATGTTCAACTTACACACATGCTTAATTTCTATTGGACACATATGCTTTATTCTTATTGGTCACATATGCTTTAATCCAATAAGTCCATGTATTGACTTTAGGAAAATTACACATTGTTCTTTCTTCTTCCTTTAATTCCCACATTGGCCTATAATCTCATCAATTAATTTCATTCTCATCCATATTTCACGTTTAAGTATTAAGTCCATGCCGAAATGAACAATTACCCATTTACCTATGTATTTTACATTAAGTATCGTTATGTCTCTTACTATGCTTAGATAGCCTAGACATGCTATAATACTTCTAAGGTATCTGTTGGGGCCTTACAGTATCGGCTGAAAAATAGAACGACATTATTCTTTATGGCATCAATCATGGGTACTGGTCTATACCGTGAAGTTTGAAATTTAAAGGGACTAAATAGCAAAAAACTTTTTTAACAAAAATCCTAACCACCTTGGTAGTCGACTCTCACCTCTCTCCTCTCGAATTTTACTCTCTCCCTCTCAACTCTCATTTTTCTCTCACACCGCGATGCCACCTTCAACCACCACCACAACGCTACCTTTGTCCACCACCGCGATGTCACCTCTGTCCACCATTGCTGTCGTTGCTCCTGCTCAGGCATGAAACTAGATTTTCATATCTGGTTTTCACCCGACCCACCGAAGCATATACATTGTGATTTTTTTGTGTATTTTCAATTGGTTTTTCTACTCCTGAATTGCAGTTTTGACTGTGTACGGTGGTTTGATGTAAAAGTATAAAGTATACATTACAATATACTAATTGACTATTTTACAATTTAAAAAAATATATGAACTATTTTATAAGTTTAAAAAATTGTCCAAAATGGTACCCGATATTAATCAATACTAATAAAATATTGTACCAGAATTCAATCCAATACCAAAATTGGTACGATATTCATAATATTGTTCAATCACTTAAATTGAATATGTTGAACTGAGTCGGACTAGACTAAACGAACCAAGCCAAAACTTGAAAAAAATGCGATCTTATTAATTTCGCGAATCAAGTCAAATAGAACTCAAAACATTCTTAATCACACCTGACGCTTTGAAGAAACCTATCACACAAGATACTTAAGATTGTGACAGGATATGATATATAATCATTCATTTTTATAAATCTTAATGCCTAAGTTAACTTTATAATCATAAATTGATTCAGGTTTAGTGCAATGGGTTGGGCTACGTTTGGGCCCATTCAAAAGTCTTAATTAAATTTGATTGAATATAATAATATTAAGAAGATATTTTATTTAAAAATTTTGAATTTTAAGTTAGATAGCTCAAACTATATTCAAAACCTAAAATAAAAAAATAAGAATTAACCTAAAATTTAATTAACTCAAATCGAATATGTTGAATTTGAGTCGGTTCGACAAGCCTACGTTTGGCTACAATTTTGACTTGTAGCTGTGAAGAACTTGACGAACACTTAACTTCGCCTTTAAGGATACTTCGTAGCTGCTACTCTCTCTCTCTCTATATATATACATGAGCTAGACTTCTCTAAAACACTGCATAACAAGAAGTAAGGAGATGAAGGAAATTAAGAAGATGCGTCAGTGATACATCTTAGTTTTACGCGACCTCAACCCAACCAGTGAAGCAGACGAATCCAAGCTCAAAACGCAGGCACAACCAGCAAACAACGATTAAGCAAGCCAAGTTGTTGATTATGTGGAATAGAGTTGGTTACACAAGAGACAAAATTAGTTATGTACTCGGTATAATTACAGTTATATATTTACAACTGTTGTAACTAACTCTAATATTAAATGAATAGCGTGCATACGAAAAGGCATGCATGGTTTAACAAATCCTTCTGCCTCCCTTCTCTTCTCTTCACCTACCCTCTTCTTACTCTGTTTTACTTTGTTCTTATTTGTTATTATCGGTGCTCTACCATTGGTGCTCTCGTTGAGTCCTTCTTCCTAGGATGTCCAAGGGAACTACCACCCGTTATAAAGCTTTAGAAGAATCGAACAATAATCTAGCTAAAGATTTGCGTGAGATGCAGACTATTGTCCAACAGCATTCCACGACAATGCAGCAACAATCTGAAGTAACTTTTGTGCAATAGTAAACCAATGACTAGATCAAGCAAACACTGGAGTCCATGTGTCAATCTCTCACATGATTGGAGAAACAACCATTAGTGCCCAACCCTTCGCCACCACCAGTTCTCGTTCCTGGTTCTTCTTCATAACCAGGCTTATTACCTACTCCGATCACGCCGGGTTTACCAAGTAGCTCTTCGCACCCCCTCATGCAATGTCTTGGGACGTTCCGGAGCATCCACCACGCACATCGCCACGTTTACCCAACCTTGAGATTCCATTTTTTCGGGCGATGGTGTTGCTGAATGGATTTTTCAAATCCAACATTTCTTCAATTATCATCGCACTCCAGAGGATCAAAAACCCTTTGTTGCCTCTTTTTATACGACTGGACAAGCATTACAGTGGTATAAGTGGCTTTTGACAACGAAACAAGCACTTACCTGAACTGATTTAATGCGACAACCAGAGGTCCGTTTTGGCCCTTCTTCAATTAATCATGAAGCTCTATTGTTTAAACTGTCACAGATGATGTCGGTCAGCACTTATGTGCAAGAGTTCGCATCTTTATCCAACCGAATCAATGGCCTCAATGCTCCCAGTTTACTCAACTGCTTTATCTCGAGTTTAAAGGATGAGATCAAACAAGAGCTTTATATTTTAAAACCTCGTGATCTCTCGGAGGCTATTAGGATGGCACGAATGATCGAAGATAAACTTTATGCCGCTCGGTTTTTGCCCTCACCTTGCCAGCGCTTTCCTGCTCCTTCCTCAGTTCCGAATGTTATTTCACCTTGTCCATACCCTACACTACTAGCTTCCCACCCTATTACACCATTTTCACCAAAAATACCTGTTAAGCGTTTAACAACAACAGAAATGGAAGCTTGTCATGCCAAAGGACTTTGTTTTAATTGTGATGAAATTTTTGTTGTTGGCCATCGTTGTCCACGCAAACAATTTCACTGTTTAATTGCTGATGATCAGGTTGATTCTTTGTTGAGTGATATCAATATTGCACCCGTTAACACCATTGAACCTGAACCAGTACTTGCAAGTGAGGATCCACTTCCTAGTATATCTTTACACGCATTCGAGGGCCATTTTGTTCCTTCTACACTGCGCCTTCAGGGTACTGTCCATGGCCGATCCGTTCTTATTTTGGTCAATGAGGATCGACCCATAATTTCATGCAAGAAAGGGTTGCCCAATACTTGAAACTTCCTATTCAATGCTCCCAGTATATGAATGTTACGGTTGGAAACGGTGATAATTTGTCCTGTTTTAGGCTCTATACTCAAATACCTATTGAAGTGGATGGCCATTGTTTTATCATCAATTTCTACTAACTTCCATTGTATGGTGCTGACCTTGTCTTAGGTGTACAATGGCTTGATACTGTGGAACCTGTTCTTTTTGATTATACCAATCTATGGATGAGACTTGAATAGAATGGCCAACAACTGACTTTATATTGTATCAAACCTGCTGGACTGGTGTCCATGACATTGGGACAAGTTCAGCGATATCATCGTACTCATTCTATTTCCCCTTATTATCGTTTGATTATCAGTTCAACATTAGACACCAACATGGTTTGCGTTGAGGAGGAATTGTTGCCTGCCTTTCGTTTGCAATTCTATACTTTGTTACAAGATTTTTCTACTATTTTTTCTACTCCTCGAGGATTACCACCTTTTTGCTAGTTTGAACATTGCCTTCCATTACAGCCTGGTGTTGCCCCAGTAAATGTATGCCCATACAGATACCCTCATTTTCAGAAATCTGAAATTGCGAGACTTGTTCGCGAGATGCTTGCTGACGGCTTTATTGAAAGCTACCCATTGTTAGTTCCTCTTACAATTTTGGGTCAATGAAATTTTTTTTAGGGTAATCAGTTGATCTCACAAGCCCTGGTTCAATGGAAAGGTCAGAGTCCAAACAATGCTACATGGGAGAATTACGAGGATCTTAAGATCGAATATCCAGGCTTCATCCTTGAGGACAAGGATGTTTTTGGGGATGGAAGTAATGATACAGCTCAGTCCAGCGTGACCTCGGCCCAACCAGTGAAGCAGACGAATCCAAGCTCAAAACGCAGGCACAGCTAGCGAACAACGATTAAGCCAGCTAAGTCGTTGATTACGTGGAATAGATTTGGTTACACAAGAGACAAAATTAGTTATGTGCTCGGTATAATTACAGCTGCATATTTACTACTGTTGTAACTAACTCTAATATTAAATGAATAGTGTGTGCACGAAAAGGCATGGATAGTTTAACAAATCCTTCTGCCTCCCTTCTCTTCTCCTATCCTTTTCTTACTATGTTTTACTCTGTTCTTATTTGTTATTATCGGTGCTCTACCATTCATCCTCCACCACCACTTCATGATGGCAACTGCCGTGGATTGCTACACCCAGGGCCACCTCCTCTGCATGCACCGCCACCTGCACCTCGCCATCACTGCCATCCTTCTCACTCTCCTCCACCAGGCCCTCTTGGTCCTCACCATCACCTTCATCATCATCACCACCAATCCCATCACTTCCACCGTCACCCCTGATAATAATCTGAAGCTTCAGGACTATATCCAGGAACCTACAAGGGTGTTATCTAGTTAAACTATAACAAAGTTATAGATTTTCTTTTACAGTGCTTCTAACTATTGCTTTGCTTGTTGGGCATGAAGAACATGGCTCTAACTCCATTGGAACGTCCTACATGCTCTTCTGATACTTGATTGTGTATGCTACAGATCGTGATCAGATGTAAATAAACAGAAACCCTGCTTACTTATCAAAGGGTTTCTCATATTCCTGTTCTTTTTATATAATGTTGCCAATGCTTTGTTAACTTTCAATTTATTAAAAAAGAATTCATATTTTGAACATAATCCAAATTCAACAAATGAAGTTTAAATTAATAAAATTTTAGAAAATATTAAATTTGAAGAATATTCTTTACCTAAATTAAAAAACTAAAAAATTTATAAAAAGTTGAAAATACGGAAAGCTTTTATCAATTTTGTTTAACATATTTCGAACCAAATTCAATTATTGCACCGAGTATCAATATTAAAAACAAATTATTAAATATGATAACCCACTATTAATAATTAAAAACTTCAATTTATAAGTATCTTTATAATAAGATTTTTATTATAAATCAGATCAATTTTAAAATTTAAATTTGAATTTAATTCAATTTATATATTTGAATCTAAACCTAATTTATTTTAACTTGATCGAAATTAATTTATCGTAATTAAGCAAACCTAAAAAATGTCATTATAGGTCAACATAAACAACTGTGGTACACATGGAAAGCAGGCAAATGTTCAACAATGATACATAACACTTGCATCATTAATTATTAGCATAATTCACTTGCAAACCAATGTTAATTTACAAGCTGGCTGAAAAAATGCTTTATGCTTTTTTTTTTCTCATTGAAAAGTTATTTTCTTTAAATTTGTTAACAAACGACAGTTAAAATAAATTAATAAGAGTTGGATTTAGCTCATGTTTTATGTTAAACACTTTCAGCTTCTCTACTAGTTAAAAATAAGGTTACGTATTGCTGGACCTCTTCAGATCCGACGTCTCTGCCAAATTTATACTGGATATTGTTGTTTTTGTTATTTTATGTTGAACACTTGGAATTCACTAAAAAAATGTGGCTTTATTAATTTTGAATCAAGTAAAGTAAAAAAAAATACAACCATATTAAGTTCGAATCAACTAATGTTTAACTCAAAACATTCTTAATCACAAGTGATGCTTCCAAGAAATTTATTTCCCCATGGTACTTAATATTGGAACAGGTCATGAAATAGAGCTATTCATAAGGCAAACTAAGTGCTCTTCTTTTTCATAAATCTTAATTCCTAAATTACCTTTATAAGGTTTGACCTACAAACAAAAATCATAAACGTTTATCATAATGGGCTAGGCTATGTTCAAGCCATTTAGGCTCGAACCCATTTTGAAATTTGATAGGCCTAGATCAAGTCTGATTAAATATATTTTTAATTTTTAAAAATTAAACGTCATTTTATTTAAAAATTTTAAAGTAAGTTTGAACTTAAATTCATTTAAAAGCCTAAAATTGTATTTAAAAAATTTAAATCACCTCAAAACTCAATCCAAGGATATGAATATCGTTTCGTACAGGTTAGTGCTGGTTGAAACATAGAGTACCTATAAGACCTCCTATACTGAACCTACAACGGCAACCAATTTTCTATACAAACAATCATGGTATATTTTTCTATTCATTCATAGGGACTTTCGTCACTCATTTTTCTATTCAATGATATACATATGCATATTACAAAGTTTCATACCACTTAACATTATTATTGAAAAGTAGTATTACATCTTTACATTTATATGGTAATCCAAAAGAAAACATTATAATTTCCTTCATTACATATACAATCACCTTTAACTAAAAAAATATATTCCAAAGGTACTTTTACTCTTAGCGGTTAGCCTTACATGGACTTACACGGATTAACACTCGTGCTAAGCTTAAAAGCTTAGTGTGGCAATACTTAGTTTCGATGACCACTCATAACAGTCATCCGCCAAGCATACACATTCATAAATATCACAACTCAGATAAATAGTGATTGCATACTTAATCAAAGTATATAATGCAAACATATTTTGATATGTTATTTATATACCGTGAATTCACATTTATAAGCCAAACATTGATATTCAACATTCATTGATACAATTTATCAATACAAATGTAGATGCTCATCAATACCAATTATTTATGTTGCATTTTGTATTTCTTATTTATAACCATTATGTCTGCACATTCCCGTGGATGTAGATAACGAAAGTTGTGGATATCCGAAGATATCAAAATTGTGAATACCCAAAAATATCAAACTGTAGATACCTAAAGACATCGAATTTTGGAGACACTATAATCTCGAAATGAAAACACCATTAGTGTCAAACTATAGCAGTTACACTGTAATCTTATATGTATGCCCATCTATCCACCACCAAGACAATAAAACAGGCAATGTAATATTTCCTTTAACCATTTGCCCATTTCATAATTCATCGTATGATATTCACTTGAAGTCATAAAATTTGTATTAAAGTGCATATTACACACATATGAGCAATAAATATGCATACAAATCATCTATGTACATGTAAATTGTCTTTAGCATGCATTATGTTCACTCTTAAATTCCAGTGTTTAATTACCTAATTCACATGTGGCAAGTCCTATTTCATTTATTTCTAGGTATTTGAAAAGTTTCATAAACATTTAAAAAAGTTAGAATAAGATACGATAAAAATCGGAAATGAAAACAAGGTCATGGTCATGATAAAAGAGTTCGCTACTGGGTCAAGATCGTGATACCTATGTCTAGATGTTGTGTCACAATCGTGACAGACACTCGCCATTCATACCTCTACTTGTTCTATAATATGCATATAGTAAATGTTTGATTTAGGTTTTAAGTCATTTGGAAATTTTCTACCTATGTCTCTAATTTCCAAAGCACTAAAAATCAAACCAAATGGACTTCTAAATCATGAGATATAAACTAAACATCATAAGCTACTCCAAAATTGGGGCAGTATAAGGTCATCAATTTCGATCTCAATTTAAAATATCATAAAGCCATAATTAAGTCAGAGTCTCTTCTAGAGATTTCTAGTCTTTTATATTAAGTTTCATATGCAACTAAAAGTACCTAATTTAGAGGTTTGTAGGCTAAGTTTATGACCTAAACGATGTGACTGATTCAAACAAACCTATAACAGAATTTCACTACACGATACTCTCTTGTTATATTCAACTAATTCCATGCAAGGTAACACCAAAATAACACCAACATACCATCTCGGCAACCATTCCATATCCAAATGAACCTTTGTATCCATTCAAACTTACATACAAAGAAAAATTAAATTAAGTGTAATCCCAAATCTTAAAATTGGCTAAGTAGTGTTTCTAATGCCTTTTCTTCATTTCTTCTTTGACTTTGCTTGACTTACCAACTAGAAACGCCATAAATACATATCTTAATCCCAATTCCAACCTTATAATTTCAAATATTCATAAGCAAAGCAAGAAAAGATAAAGATGGAAAGAAAACCACTTACTTTTACCTTGATTTCTACCTAAGATTAGCTTGATTCCTTACGTACAAAATAATTAGATGAAGAAGATAAAGTGGAGAGAAAATGAGAGAGGAAAAAAATGAAATTCAAACCTTAAAATGTTGTCTCTCTCTCCTCTCTCCTCTCCATATGCCCATTTCATATACTTTCAAGACTTACACACATGCTCCTCTTTTTCATTCAAAAAGTTCCTCCTATGGAGCTTTTAGAAATTAGCTTATTAGGGTTAAATAAGCTAATCAATAAGCTATTCATCAAATACATAAATAGCTTTTTACGATGGTCAAAAAGCTAACTTTTAGTCAATAAGTTAAGAAACAATTATAAGCTGTTTGCTAAACACCTCCATAATCATTCTTTTTCATAAATCATAATGACTAAGTTAATTTTGTAATCATAAATTGATTAGTGTTTAGTGCAATGGGCTGGGCTAAGTTTGGGCCCATTCAAGCTCAAATCTAACTTGAAATTTGAAGGGTCTTAATTAAACTTGATTGAATATATTTTTAATTTTAAATATTAAAAAATATTTTATTTAAAAATTTTGAATTTTAGGTTAGAAAACTCAAATTCAATTCAAAACCTAAAATAAAAAAACAGAATTAACCAATGTTTTAAAAATCGGACCGGACATCGAACCAGTTGAAGGAAAGGTTTAAGGTTTAGAGGTTCAACCGGTAGTGAACCGCTATAAAACCGATATATAATAAATAAGGAGTAAAACTTATAAGAATAAGTAAAAATAAAATATTTTATTGAAATAAAAATACACCAATGTCTATTATTATATAATGAATTAATAGTAAATAAATATGAGTTTAATATAAATATTAAAATAACAATGAAAATCAAAATTGTATTTATGAAGGAGGTTATGTCTCATCATTGTCAAAAGTTCTAAATTCTCTAACATTATTTAAAGATTCGTAAACTACGCTTTCATCTAAAATATTTGTATCAACTTCTTCTACTGTATTAAAATTGTAACATCCCACCCCTGATGGGAAGGGTAGAATGATAATTTGGAAAGGGCTAAGCGTGTTCAGATTGTTGTGCAATATTGATACATATTCTTACACGTGAATTGTGAAATTTGCACATGAAAATGACTGTACATGCATTCATGACGTTTCCTGGTATATGTGCCTAAATGGGATTTTAATTTGAAAAATGTGGTTTATGGGCTTGAAAAGTTAATTGGAGTGGATTGTTATGTATTTTATATTTTTGAAAAAATTTAGGAATTTTTTCTGAAATTTTTCGAGAAAAATTTTCGGACCGAAAAAATCGTCACGTGGTGAACCGATTGGTTTCCAGTACTGAAAATTTCTTCCCAATGGCACTGGAATATTGGACAAATAATTTTGGGATTGTAATTAGAGCCATTGGATGGATTAATTAGAGCCATTGGATGGATTAAGGGTTTTTATTAAATAATATTAAATGATTTTTGTCTTTTTCTTTATTTAAATGACAAGTGTCACGGTGACACATCTTCCACTCATTTAATGCTTGTGTTCCACCATTCATCCACGACACTTGCAAATTCAAAGGCCCAAAATGAGTTTGTCTTCATGCTCTCTCTCCCTTCATTCTCGTAGCTTCCTCCTTCTTTGCTACTTTGATAAACTTTGTTCATCTTTCCTACTTCCCTCTACCTTGCTTTCCCCTCCTTTAGTTCACCTAAATAGCTT
>JANVCL010000213.1:934217-948159 GCA_026546855.1 Erythroxylum incrassatum | reverse complement strand
ACCTGCTCGGCCATGTTTGATTGCTTTCTTCGCGTCGAGAGAGTGGTGACTCGGGATTGGGCACTATTCTTAAACCCTACTCGTTACTAGCAAAACACGCGGCAACTGCTTTGTGTATATATACATACAGAAGGATCAAAAAGAAATAAACTAAATTAATGGGCTTTTTTGAAAACTTTCAATTTAGCCCATTTTAGTAAGTCTGGCCTAAATCTAAAACCAATATTTATTTCCTTTTTAATATTTATTATCCTTTCTTTTTTCTGTCTAATAAATATATTGCACAAAATAGATTAATTGTATTTACTTTGAAATGTAAATATATTTAAATTGCTCAATTTCATATATTCATTTGACTTATCAAAGCTTATACATATTAATATTAATATGATTTATATATTAATGGCTTTAATAATGTATTAAAATAGATATATATACAATCAAATAGACCTTAATAAAAAAGATAAGATATTTTCATTTTTTATAATCATTTAAATGTACAAATTAATTTTATCACTTTCGGGTCAAGCCCAAAACCCTTTTACGATTTCAAGTCCAAGCTCCTTCAGAATTTGAACATATATAAAAAAAATCAAATTGATTTCTTAGATCGAACTTTAATTTTTTAAAAAATGTAAATTAAACTCAATCAAATCACACTTAACCTATTGACATTAACCATGTCTACCAATTTTTCACTTTTATATGATTTAATTATATCAAAACAAGATTTTGATGTTACTATGTTAGCTAAAATAATATAATTAAATGGTTAAAAATAGTGGAAAACACAATATTGGAGCTACTTATTATGATTATAATTAGATGGCAAATCTCGAGTTATTCAAGAGTGAGGGTCACTAAAAGCTTACAACTTAGCAATAGAAGACTATAATAAGGAACAAGTGAAGCAATACAGAAACAAGGTGGCCTTGAAAGGTACTAGGTTGCTGTTGATAGGCCTTATCTAGTGTTCAATATGATGGTACATTGTAGGGACTAAATCAAGAACCACAAGCGTTCCTCATTTGATAAAGCTATAGTAACAGAAATCTCAAAGGAATTCCTACTTGCTGTGAGAAAGAATCAAATAAATGCGAAACGCAGAGAAAAAGAAAAGGAAATGAGATACAGTACATTCTGCAGAACTCAATGAAGCTGCTGCCGTTTGACCCAAAAAAGATGTTGAATTTGTGGAAGATTCCGAGATTATCAATTGCAAGCTGAATATCCCTTTGCTCTTGTTTCCATGATTCTGTCACTCCATCTGCATACAAAAGAAGGAAAAGTGATGATTCTGTATCAGTCAACTTTCCTACCCACAAGTGTTTGAGTTTTGTCTCGTTTTTTGCTGGGATTTGAACACTCTTACCTTCTGACGTTTTGAACTCGGAGGGTTTGGTTCAGAATTACTCCGACGATGAGATGGCCCCAAATCAGAGTTCTCAGCCTACAGAGAAAACGAACGTTAGGATTGTGTCATTGAGTTCTTTGGCAGTATTTTGCTTTGCCTGACAGATAAACTCATGGGAAAAGGCCACATGACGATGATCTAGGATAAACTGACATATTCAATTTATGATTCTGGGAACATGCAAATTGCCAAAAGAGAAATTTAACCTGGGTCGAAGAATCTCCAGTTGATTGATGTCTAGAGGTTTGCCCTTCTGCAGAGGATGCACCACTTGATTCAGGACCTTGATGTTGTGAAACAACGGGTATGATCTCACGAAGCAGGTTGGACAAATATATCCCTTCATCAGTAGCTCTAGCTTCTGATTCTAAAGGAAGACTGGATACCCTTGCAGTCTCAGGGATGGCACCAGTATCTATTCCGTGCGTGCTGCTATCCTGCACTTGGATGTCACCACCAGAAAAAAGGTTCCTCAGTAGCTGCATGACATTATGTGGGATCTGTCTTTCAGGAACATGATTATTTTGAGCCCGAGTAGTTGATAGAACGTCGATGTCTATATTGTGTGAACTAGAAGGCTCCTGTTGTCTTGTATTTCGGGTTGGCGTTGATCCTGAAATAACATAGAGGTTGGATGTCTTGGTCTAGTACTAGCAAACTAAAATAAATTACTTACATATAGCCATTACATCAACTCCAAAGAAAGGTATAAAGAATGATTAACATGACCGCGTAGGATACAATACAAAGTCCTTCAATTGTCTAGTAGCCTCCAACCACAAGCCAAAAAACATTTATCTTAAGCAAGCAACTTCAAATGAGTTTCAAAATGTAGAGATCACATCAACTTTGCACCCCCAAAACATCCACAAAAAGGCACAAAACACTCTCTCAATTATATTTGCAAAGCTAGCATTCAGAGTTGGTCTAGATAACTGCAAACTGAAATTTAGATTTATTTATGCAACATTACCATCTCTAGTTTCAAGATTTTGCTCTAGCACGGCAGATTCAAGAGTTGAATTATGCGTATTTTGAATAACAGCGGGATCATTCTCACTAGCTGCATGAGATCCCCAGCCAGAAGCTACATGTTGAAACCTCCCCAGCAAAGGATAGTATAAACCAACTGAGCTACCAGAAGAATCAGATGGACGGCGACTGAATGAACCAGGAACTGCAGCAACCACTGTCCTAATTGGCACTACCCGCACCCCAGAGTCTCCTGCCAAGGAGGACCCCTCTGTGACCCTCGAAACAGTTTGATTACCAAGTCCTTCACCAGCAGAATCTGTTACTTGGTTTTCCTGGCCAGGAGCCTGTTGAACATCAGGTCGTTCTTCTCTATTAACATTGGTTGCAGCTGTAGGTGAACCTTTGATACAATCAGCATAAAATTAATGTACGCATTAAAAGGGAATCAAGTTATTAACCATACAGCAGATGTACTGGATACCTCTTCGTATTTGTATGTCAATACGTCGAGGAAGAAAACCAGTACCAATAGCATTGAAAACACCAGATCCAGGCTGCACAGAACCCACAGGTATGGCACCAGAAGTACTTCCAGGTTGAAAAGGAAGAGGCTAGACAAATGGAGCAATCAGAAGAACTACCATTTTCAGATCAGAGAAAAGTTCATCATAAAAGTTTTATAGATTATAACCTGAACCATGAGAGGATTTGGACCAGAAGGATTGATAAAAACTGCAGGACCAGCATTAACCAGGGCTTCAGACTGCAAAAGCAAAAACAAATGGCAAGCTGGGCCTGTTACACGTATTTGATGATAGAATTAATGATTTATGATGATCCTACCGGTGCTTGACCTAGTCGTAAAGTCATGGTTGTACGCCCTAGTTCAAGAAGAAAAGCGCCCAAATTATGAAGCTGCAGCCCAGCTCTCCATGCATTAGACTGGGTGCTCAACCGTGCAGTGGGATCCGTAAGACTTTCTTGACTCTCCAAATGTACAGTAAGTTGCTGCCAGTACCAAAAGGTGAAAACAGTTAACATATAAATAAGCATCTTAATACTGGGAATATTTGAAAGAATAGTGCAGCATGCTACTTTTGAGGGCAAGAATTAAGAAAGTACTGCTACCAACAGAATTCTTGTCCTCTTAACAATCTAATGTAGTCTTGTACTAAATACCAAAATAGTTAATGTACAAACTGAAACAAGACAAGGAACTGGTTCAAAGGAACACACATGTAAGCATTCGGCAACTTGTTCAATGAGCAACCGTCTACTAGATAGCATCACTTCTGCCAAAAATGCAGGTGACGGAAGCCTTTCTTGAGTGGGTACTGCTTGTGATATGGAGGTAGAATCTCTCTGGTCATTAGCATGCATGATATCTGTTTGGACATTGTTTTCCCCACCTCTGGCTGTCACTAAATATAATAGAAGCATGTCAACCATAAACACTACAACAGCAGCTCACATTTCTTGACTTAAAGACCCTAACAACACAACAAGAACTGACCAATGGAATTGAATTCACGCCTTAAATTAGCCAGATTTTGTGACAAAGTAGTTAAAGAATCAGGAAGAACCTGCAATGACAAGGTCATTTAGAGCACTGAAACACTAAAGAAATCTGTACCACAACCATGAGTATGATGGAAAAGGATAACAAGGAATGGGGATGTTAAACTAACAGGAGGATGTAGTAGCCCCAAGGAAACTGCTGATGGAAGTCCAAAGGCACTTTGAGATTGAGTAGACTGAGGCCCATTGCTTGCTTGTTCAGATTGGAGCTGGGTTGCATCCAATGGTACACTTGCAGTTGATGTTCTTTGCTGGCTACGCTCCTGGCAAACCACAAGTGTAACAGAAGCACCATAAGATGCAAGAACATGTTCGTTTGCATGTATATATAGACACATAAGCATATCTTTTCACCATAGAGTGAGCAATACATTATGATACAACCTATTTTTGTAAGTGCATGTGCATGAATTTTCATATTAAGATTTACCCTGCCAACTTCAAAAACTTCACTACCACTTGCAATATTAGATAATCCAAAGGATCCAAGAACAGCAGAGACAATCTGCTCCACAGAAAAAATCAGGAGAATAATTATGCTCTGAAATTATCGATTGTTTGGAAACAAAAAGAATATTCAGATATAGCTGTATCCCCACCCTACTAATTTCTGAAGGAACTCCTTCCCCTTGATCAGGAACACTGAAGGTTTCTATGACAACATTGGAGCCCACCTGGCCACTGTGACCAGGGCTTGCACCTTGAGCAGTACCAGATACAGCAGCATCAATAATTAGGGACAAAAATTCAAGAGCGAACTAACTAGCACTCAGCATTAATAAGAACTAGACACTATCAATCATCTCCATCAACAAACCTGGATGACTGGGTAAACCCTCGTGTGATGGTGGAACAGGTTGCCTGACCACTAGATGCAAAGTATGACCATCTTCAACATCTAAACCATGTTAAGTCAACATACCCACCAAATGCTCAATCCGGTACACTACATGCTTCACTCCTATTTGGCACTTGCAAGAGGAATCATAAACTTGTATATGCATAATTTATATTTTTCATTCATTGATAAATAAAGGTCATCACAGAGAATACCAGATTACAAAAGCTCAAGCTACTTATACTAAGAATTTGGGGTGTTATAAGAAGGATACGATAGGCAGACAGCAGTTGGTCATCCTTCAAAACTTTTCCACGGCATATTAAACGCTGCTGTTCCGATAACACACCAGTGACAGAAGCAATCTGTTCCTTTAAAGCAGGAACTGGCATCTGTGCAAAATTCAGAAAATAGCGGGATATGATGAACGGGAAAACTCTAAACCAAAAAATCACAGATTAATGGAAAGGGTTTAGAGGCATACAACACCAGGGAAAATAATGCCTTTAATGCGTTAAAGTTCATGAAATCCTGATGCTCCTTAGATAGTATACGGGCTTTTTATGAAGGAATTGCACAAAAGATGAAGCATGATTACATTGCTCTTGTTGGTGCAGCATCCACCATGCAGTATTCAACCTCAAAAACTAGGTCTAGACTTGATTTATACTCATAAGCGTAAGAACTTGTTCAAGAATTTACACAATGGAAGGGGTTGGTTAAGATGGAACAGGTGTCCTTCATGTTTGATATGCCACATATTTGGCGGCCAAACTAAATACTAGTAGAGAAAGTCTGTGGCCACGCTCAAGTAAGATATGAAGACAGTTCAGTTTTGGTAATCAAAGCTGATGAATCCTCCTGCTGCTCTAGCTTAAAGTTCCAATTATTTATACCTCTTGGCAAAGAATTGAACAAAAAGTGCAAAGGAAAACATGGACTACATGTGATTCAGTAAAGAAGAATCCACAAGTTACTCCCTAAGCACTGGCCACTGATAGTACTTTCAAATGAAAACTAGAATACTTATAAAACAATTAATAGGCTCCAGGAGTTGTCTACCAAAGTACATAGGAAATAATGTCCCTGGAAGGAGCCAGAGCAATCACCTGCTTATCTACTCTCAAAGTATAGGTTTGAGAATCCAATGTTTTTATCTTAATTTCAATCATTGCTTCAGAGCCTTCTGTCCCATTGCCCCTCAAAATGTTATCAGAAACATTGCTATCCATCCTCCTCAGATCACAAGATGCCTACATAATAGAGAAGAGAGGAGAAAACTAACATTATTTCTTCTGCCAAAGTTTTTAATACATTTTTAGCAGTAAAAATAATTATGACATTGAGAATAGCCAATCCTATGGAATTATATAAATATTGGAACCAAGTTTAGAGGTTATATATAAACATACATAAGCACATAAAGAAATAATAGAAGAAAAAAAATGCACATGCATTTGAAGATGAGGAAAATATGAAACCTATGATCCATTCAAGATGTTCAATTAGGTCTTACCTTCAATAGAGCTAACTAAGCTTAATGATGAAAAGCATCAAAGGAAGAATCCATCATATAAACGAAAGATACTAGAAAATCAGTAGAAAATGGTGTTAAGGCCTTTAAACATGCATGACAGAAACCTAAGTACATTTTTCACATCTCAATTCCCGAAACTGATCACATCTTCAAAATGAATACACTTGTGAACATGTTTTTAAATAGACGTTTCTATTTATCCTCCAATTTATATCTTGGTTTTGGAGTCCTGATTTTCAAGTGAAAGTGGTGATGGGAAGTCAACTTTCAGGCTTCAGCCTTATTGCGAACCAACTTAAGCATGAATTGCACTACCATAGTTATTTCCTTTTCTTTCCAATCATATTGGCTGCCACTCACCAGACAATGAAAGCCACATACTCCCGCAAATGTTACACTTAAATGATACCCTCTTTATGGAATGATACATCTCAACTAATGTTGCAGGAGATTTGCAACTGCCATAAAACAATGAAGATCATTCTTTTGAACACATCATAAATCCTCTACTTGAAAAAAAAATTGTAAATGGAATTAATGATTGAAATCCCAGTGCTTATTGACATTCTAAATATGTTTCCATTTCCCCTGTAAAGATTCAGAGTTTCCCAAGGAGATACAAATCCAACATCAAACCAATCCCTTAAACCACGATAAAGAAAGATTTGGGAGATTCTCAAGGAGTTTAAGATTGAGAATATGTTAAAGATGACAAGATTTTCAGCCCAAAACAATCTGGCGCACTAACTAGTGATTAGCTTCTTCAATTCACAAAAACCCAATTAGCAATCCTGCCCTCTACGCAGATCACCTCATCAAAGCTCACAAAAGCCCACAAGTATATAAAAGGAGACGAATACTGGCATGTTCCTGTTATCTATCATCATAGTTCTAGGGTTGACAAGAAACTATGAATTCAACAAGAAAAGTTTTGAGCTTTAAGCCGCGGGAGCTTCCAACCACCGAGCTAATCAAAACCCACAAACGATCAAGTTCCCCACTTCACAAAATCAATCGATTCAACAAAGAAATCAGATTATCAGATTAAGTCCACGGTTACCTCAAACCAAGATGCTCAATCGTAACAAGTACGAGATCCAGTACACCAACGTAAGGACAGAGATGCAAGAAGGTTAGGCTTAAAGATTTACAAAAAAAACAGCTAAATTACAGACTGCTCTCAGCTCATCTGTTTATCTCTGCTGACATCTACTTGTCATATAAAGCTTCATGCCCCAAACAACATAAACTCCATATATACCTATCTTTTGGTTGGCAATTATAGGCCGAGGAGGGAAAAGTTTTAGCCTTTATCAAGTGATACGAATACCCTTTTCAAAAATAGTGGCAAGGTAAAGATTTGGAGCAACGAGTTAGACGAGAAGCGTTAAAATGAAGAAATTGTACGGACATAATTGACGTGATTAATTAGTGAAGAAATTGTACGGACATAATTGACGTGATTAATTAGAGATTAATCGCAATAGTTGTTTAGGGTTTATTTTCAAGGAGTTGAAATTAATCATTGAGTAAAGGAATATACCAAGGCCAATGATGTTGTTTAAAAGTGATGGTTGAAGCAATTCTTAGATTTGGAAGTTTCAAGGAAGCAAACAAGATATGTAGTTCATATTAACAAAATAGGGTAAGAAGACAGCTTAAACTTATAATTTTTTAAATTAATTATTTAAGTTATTTTCACATACATTGTGGTTTAAAAATATTTTTAATAAAATAATGTATTAAATTTAAATATTTTGTTAGAAGTTTATTAAAAATAAGAAATAGTATATTTTCAATTTATTTTTATTTATATTTTAATAGTTATTAATATTTTAACTAAGTTATTATTTAATAAAGTAATTGAAATATATATCCTTTCTTATATATATATAATTTATTTTTTATACAAATTTAATTTTTATAAGATAATTATTTTTTAACAATAATAAAAGAGACGATATTTAAAAGAAGGGTTGATAAAATAGATTTGATCGATAATATCATTTTAGTTTTAATACGAGATTGATCATAGATTTGATCAATAACATAATACAATATTAATTAAATATGATGATATTATGAAAATAATTACTATTATTATGCTAATATTATAATATGATTTAACATTATTAATAAGCCTGATAAAATCAACATAAAACCCCAAAAGAGGTCATAATCTTAATAATAACAACATTAAACAATGTAAAAACCTATAAAAGCATACTCCTAAGAGTAAGACACAAGACTAAGAGAACCTTAACTTAGGCATCACAGGAAGATTGTCTACAACAAAAGAATGCCAGCCGTTTATAACCACCTCTACATAGTGAAACCACACTTGTTTCCAATATGGATTTATGTACAAAACTGCTGCTATTCCCAACAGCGCCATCAAGTAAGATGCACCAAAGCTTCCATATAAGGCATTCATGTCAAGAAAACCATTATCCTCTTGATACTTGGTTGCATTTTGAGATGGTGATCCTGCATCACAACTGTTTGGCAATGGCGGTCCGCACAGGAAAGGATTTCCCTCGTAGCTACTCTTGTCAAATGTTGCGAATTGTGCAACCATGTCAGGTGTTCTTCCTGACAAGTTATTGTGTGCTACACTGAAGTCAGAAAGATAATGTAACTGAGGGAGCTGAGAAGGTATGTTCCCCTCCAACCTGTTGTAGGAAAGATCCAAGCTTTCGACTTGCTGGAGATTTGAAAAAGTTGGTGGAATTGGTCCATGTAATTTATTACGAGAGAGGTTTAAGGCCTTGATCATGCTTAGACTTCCAAGTGCTTGAGGAATTTCTCCTGTCAAATTATTGCTTGAAAGATCAAGTCCTGATATGTAGACAAGAATCTTTCCAATGTAAGAATAGGATCTGCTCTTCGTGGTAAACTCTGCTCGAACAAGTGTTGAAGTGTTACGAGGATCAGCAAGATCGTCGAACTTGTCATCCAACTTGCCACTGAACCTTAAACAAGGGAGGATATGACCACAGAGGTTGTTAGAAGAAAGATCTATGAGGTTTAACTTATACAACTTGCACAACTCAACTGGGATTTCACCTTCAAACCTATTATCCTTCAGAATAAGATAGCTCAACTGAGAACAGTTAGCAATCCATTCTGGAATTCTTCCTCTCAAATTATTGTGACTCAGATCTAGTGCCATCAGCTTGGAGCAGTCATGAAATGCCTTCTTCAGAGATCCTTGAAATCTGTTATTCGACAAGTAAACTTGCTCGATATTTGGAGGGGAGAAACCAGGTGGTAGACTTCCAACCATATTGTTGTTTGAAAGGTCTAAGACTCTTAGATATGACATATTTCTGAGCCATTGTGGTACAGTACCAGAAAGATTGTTATGACTAGCATCCAACACGATGAGGAAGGAGCTTTTAGACAAGCTATTTGGAATGCTTCCAGTGAATTGATTGCCATCCAATCTGAACCACTCCAGGTTTGTAACTGTGGCGTTTCTGGGAAAGATTTGGCCCTGCAAACTGTTGTTTGACAGTCTCAAGTCTCGCAATGAGTAACCACCTTTGATCAACTGTTCAGGTAATTCACCTGATAACGCATTGTTGGCCAAATCCAACGATTTCAAGATGGTCATGTTGCCGAAAGAGGAGGGTATGGTACCATTAAGACCATTATTTGCCATTTCCAAAGTTCTTAACATTGGAAACTGCAGTCCCATTTCTTTTGGAATCTGACCATATAAATCATTATCAGAGATTTGCAAGTATGACAAATTCATCTGGGACTGAACTGGCAACTTTAGAGGTCCTGAAAGAGAATTGTTAACTAAACTCAAGAACTGCAGATCTGTGTTATTCTCTAACAACCAGTGCGGAAATCCTCCCCTCAATTTGAGGTGTGAGAGATCAACTTCATGAAGGTCGTGTTGATGATAAAGGAATCTAGGAAATGTTCCACCGCCTCCATAGCTATACAGTAGAAGGCTTTGCAACTGAAACTTTGGGGACAAAACCTGTTCCTTTGTTTCAGTGTATATTTCATTCCCTGAAACATCCAAAGTCTTGAGTGTTGATAAGTTCAGTAATGGGCTGAGGGACATTGGAATCTGGAAATGGTTGAATGAAAGACTTAAACTTTGGATGGAAGTCAGGCTCTTAAGAGGTGAGATGTCTCCACTGAAATTGTTATGAGACATATCTAATCGTTGAAGGGATGTTAAATTTGCCATGCACAAAGGCAAGATGCCAGTGAAATTATTATAACCAACGTCTAGCTCTTGAAGATGCTTCAACTCACACAAACCTGAAAAGTTGTTATTAACCAAACTTCAGCCACAATATTAAACAAAGGGATCATGTAACTTAGAGAACTTACTTTGAGGTGCATGGCCTATTAGTCTGCAATTTCGCAAGTTTAAACTATGAAGAGAAGTCAGCTTTTCCATGGTTTGCAGAACACTGTCATGGAGGATTGAGAAACTCAAGTCCAATGTTTCCAAGTACTTGAGATAAGGGAAGCCTATGATCAACAGAACGAAACTAGAACAATCAGAACATGTTGATGTCTTACATAATTCAAGATGCCAAAACTTCTTTCTATAGCATAAGTAATTGCTATAAATCTCATACCTCGATTAGAGATTTCTCCTTGCACAATGTTGTTGCTTGTCAGAGTAAGAGTCCCAAGATTTGGGAATTCTGATAAGGATTGCAGAAGTACTTCTGTGACATTTTTTGTCAAGGAATCAAGGTAAAGACCAACCAAGTTGCTACCATTTTTTGCATCTGCCAGTGGAAAAGAGAGATCAAGCAATGTTAGCCTAAACCTGGCAGGAATAAATTCGTTCACCTTCTTCATTTCAGTAAGCTATAAACACCTAAAATAAGATCAATTCTGAAGATTGAGGAAGCTTAGGGCACCACCTCTCGATGCCACAAATTCGGTAATCGTATTCCCACCTAGATTCAGTTCCTGCAACTGGCTTAAAGCATCCAATTCTAGGCCATAAAACAGAAAAAATAGTTAGATTATACATGAAATAAATCATGTCAGAAATATCAGAAGTTTCTGAACATAGTGATCTAACCTGTCACATCTATTGATCCTTTTATTCGATTGTTATTGATATCCAAGGATATGAGGGATGGAAGACCACTAAGGTATGATAGAACATTGTTATCAAAATGATTGTAGCTCAAGTCAAGAAACTCCAAGTTGCTCATCTCTAATGTTTCTTCATCGCCTGCATAACAAAGACTTGTACATTAAAGATTGCTTGGTGAGCTATTTTTATATAGTGCATAAACTGAAGCATACCCTGAACAGATTTAAATCCTTCGATTTCATTGAATCCCAGATCCAACTCCTCCAAGCTTGTCAGATTTTTCAAGTCTGATCTTGCACAGAAAGAACTTGGTAAGTCTGATTGATATACAGAGAGAGTGAATGAACTACATATGGTTTTATGTAAAAGCTCACCTTTTGGATCAATTTTCCCATTCAATCTGTTGTTGGTTAGGTCCAAGTTTAATAAAGATGGAAGATGGCTCAAAGATGGTAGGATGCTGTTATTGAACTTGTTAAAGCTCAGATCAAGCGTCTCCAAGTTTCCAAGTTTTGACAGTCTCTCGAAACCTGCATGACCACGAACTCAGATTATTATCTTTTGGATCCACGGTGTACAAACCTACATGCAACTGATGATCAAGTTCCCCGAAACATGACACTTGTCTCTTAAGGAACATACCTTCATTTTCAACACAACCAAGGATGTCACTGGCTTTTAGACTGAGATACGAAAGCTCTTCAAATGGAAGGAACAAAGAAGCATTTAGATACCAATCTCCAGAGATAAGATTAGTTTCAGACGACAGGTCGAGCCGTATAACTCGCCTTGTAGATTGGTCACACTTTACTCTGTACCAAGAACAACAGTCAGCTTCTATCCCCCAGGAAGAGAGGAACCGAGCGTGAGGAACATTGAAAGCAGACCTGAGTTCTAACAGAGCTTGTCTTTCGTGTTCCAAGCAGCCATAACCAATATCATGGAACCAACCTTCAAGTATAACCATTATCGTTACCACCCACAACTTGATTGTTCTCACCATTTCAATCTGTGGACATGATATTGCTTGCGGAGGCTGTGAACCTCTTTTATAGAGCATTCAAACATGACCCAGAAAATCAGTAAAAATCAATGACTATAAAGTTAAATTGGTTCATTAATTTAACTTTAAAATATTGACTCAGCGAGTTTTCCACTTTTCAAATTGATTTAATGTAATAATTTTAGTTAAAAATTGATAAATTTATGAATTAATTAGCCATTTTTTCGTAAACTAATCACATTTTATAAACTAAAATAAACTAATTAATTTTTATTTATCAGTTTTTTTAATTAAACTACAAATTTTCGAATATCTCCTTTAAACATACTTAAATTCTACAATTTTTAATTTAGTTTTATAACGATTTGATTTATTCTTTGAAACCTTATATTTAATCATGCAAGCTTAACTTCGGTCTAATTTTTAAAATATTAGTTAGAATACTAACGAAACTAACATTTTAAACTAAATTATTAAAATTATAAAAAGTTGATTAATGGATTAAGAAATTTTAAAACTAAATTAAAACTTGAAGCATTAAAAATTTATTATCCTTTTCAACTATTTATGAATTATAACGATATGGTCTTCTTCTAGACACAGTTTAACCTCGTATAATTATTATGAGCCGTTGCTTCAAAACTAGTAAGTAACGGGTCAAATTAGCTGATCTCGTTATTCTGATTATATCATGTTTCTCGAGTATCCATCTTTTTTCTTTGTTTAGGTTTATGAACAAGGAAAAGTTACAGTTCATCTATTCTCCTAAGAAACACGCAACTATCAGTCTCATAAGAAGAATTTCAGTTACGTCCTTGTCAATGCTGTTGCATGCTTTCTTTCATCTATCACTTTCAAGCAACAACTCTGATCTCTTTCGTCTTCAATGTTCTTGACATGACGAAGTCAACATGATGAAGGTGAGCCACCCACCTGTGGAATTAACGCGTATTTGTAACCGTGTTTTGGGAGACTTGACTTGAAGTCAATGAGAGAAAAATGAGAAGCAAGATTCCATTAATTTGCTATCATTCAGTTAACGTAGGGACCACACATGGGTTATTTTCGTCAATTTTTTTATAACTTCTGGTTAGAGAGATTTAGTGCTTAGAAACACATTATCTGTCACAGATTAGGGAAAAGAAAGCAAGATTGGAGTGTAAGTTTCAAGTATACTGTCGAGATACACAAGTATTTTCTTTTTAAGGGTACAAAATCTTAAGGCTTACCTTTTAGGAACTTTACACTGCCAATCTTTCCCTATTTTAACGACCTCAAATATGTTTTGCGGTCTAAGATTTTTTGATATACAGGTTCTTCGTGAAGCAACAATTGTAAAATGTTATAGGACTTATGGGATAACCAACTCCAAAAGTTAGTTTAAAGGGTGGAAGAATCTATAAGCTTATAAACCCGCATCAATTTCTTTTATTACCGATGTGGGACAATTAAATTGTAACATCGATGCTACGAAAGCATGAGCTATATGGAAGAGTGAAGAAGAAGATAGG
>JANVCL010000213.1:895990-918155 GCA_026546855.1 Erythroxylum incrassatum | reverse complement strand
AAAAAAAAGGCACTCCTGTAATAGATATGACTTTTTTAGCAGTCAAAATGCAGCGTTTTTAAGTAGATTTTTCAGATCAATTAATGAGCCTATTTTTTAGTCTATTTTGTCCTTATTATTTACACATAATTGTTACAATACCTACAAACTCATCTTCGCGTTTATTTTGGGAGTTAATTATATAATATTATTTGGCTTTTTTATATGTTTTAATATTTATTTTTTATATTTGTTTTACTTATGTTATAATCTATATAAAAGATTTAATTAAATGTATTTTCATTAATGTTTTATATGATTTAAAATTATATAATAATTAATATAGTGCTTTGTATATATTAAATAATATTTATATGTATAAATAATTTTTATTACAAAATAAAATATAGGTAAAATTAAAAGTTTTTTTTTGTTGCTAAACAGTTTACTATATGAAACTTTTTCAAAAAAACTCTTTTTAAATGACAGTCAAACAATCAACTGGCTTCTTAGAAAAATTCTTCTCATAAAAGATCTATAGAAAAAAGTTATACTAATAAAAACTCTACTGTTATAAGCTCAACCAAACAAAGACTAAAAGTTGGGTTTCTCAAACCTAAAACTTTATCTAAAATTCAAAATATTTTTACTTAATTTTGTTATAATTACTTGGACTTCAAAGAATATTAACTTTCAATGTTTAGCAAAAATAGTTGGATGTGAAGTTTTCAGTTAGTGTGGATGACTTATATGATTGCTATATATTATATTTGTACTAAGTATGAGTTTTATTATTTAATAAATTAAAAACATCAAACACGCTTAAATAATAATAAAGTAAAGTGTGTTTGATATTTTTAATTTATTAAATAATAATTTTTAAGATTTTTTATATGACAATCACGTAACAAATATACTAATATGAGGTGACTCGTCACCTCCTCTGTATTAACAAAAAATATAATATCAGGTTATTTTTCTAAAACTTAAAAGTTATAATATGTGGCATCCATTTTTTTAATTTCGAGAGATCTATGTAAAATTGTTTAAATTTTGAGATTTTTTATAATTGGTCTTATTTTAAAATATGATTAAATTTAATTGATTTTTGCCAACTTTAAATAAAATATTTTTAATTTTTAATAATACAAAATATTTTTTAAGTAAATTAAAATAATAAAAAATGTTTAATCTATCTTTTACCCTTTAAATTAAACTATTAAATAAGATCTGAAAACAAGGAAGAAACAGATTGGTGCGAGTGTCTCACCCATTATCGTCAAGATCAAACATTTTAAAAGCTACAGAGAAGCTTGATTCAGGAATGCTCAGTAAAGTAACAAAGAAAATGTACCTGACAACGGAAAATCTGTAAGAGATGAAGCTTTTACTGTAGAGTAGAACCAAACTTAATCATGAAGCTTACTCTGGATATGAGATGAGACCATCGCCATTGGTGTCGAAGAGCATGAAGAACTGGGAAGGTGCGCAGTGCAACTCTCCGGGCCTCCTCTCTCCTTTTAGAAATCCCTCTCTGATGCGATCCGAATCCGCTGGAGGAAATACAGGAACAATTGCTCGCATCAAGTCGGCCGGAGTCATAAGAGCTTCTCCACCTGGTGTTTGAAGTGATGCGAAGTACTCAAAAACCTGCAAAAATCAAAAGAGATACAGAGATCGATCAAGAAATGATGTCAGATGAAAGAAGAAGTGAGTGAGGATGCGTACCTTTTCAGGGGGACTTTGCAATCTGATGCGTTTTTCATAATTAAAGAAAATTCTTCTCCGATATGAATCTGAAATATTACAGAGAACACATCATATGAATGTGAAATATAAGCATATTGTAGATTCTTTTAAACGCTAAAAAGTTACCTCCAAAGAGGAACTTTTGCTTCTTCTGTGTTGGAACATGATCATCATTGGATGCGAATACTGCATCAGTCCTGCTCTCTGCAAAAGACAGAAAAGAGTTCTTATGAACTGAAGGAGAACACCAATAGCTGAACCCCAAACAGGAACCAGCAATAACAGCCCCTGAAGTGAATGATCTTAACAAAAACTTGAGGATTTCATTTCCACTCTTGTGCTCATCATTCCTGGTCCGACCAGCAGTGATTGATCGGCGAGTTTCTGATCGTTTTAGGAGAGATTGGAACCGCCCTAAGGATATCTTCTTGGACCTGAACGCCCTGGAAAACATAGTACCGGGGAGGCTACACTGATGGTTACGTGGTTATACAACATTAAGACTCAAGAAAAGGATTTTGATGTAATAGAGAAAAACAGACAAGGTGCTATAATTAGAAAACAATGGGTGGGATCGGATTCCAGGAAGAAGATTGATGTTGTTGACCGAGAAAGATGGGGTTGGTTATGGTAGAAGTTAAGATTGGATGAACTAGAGTGTCAAAAGTCACTGAGGATCCTCTGTCCCCAATATTACGATGTCCAATTCTGTAATGTCCAAAACGAAAAAGTTGAATGATCTCTAAAATCCTCAAAATGACATCGTTTTAAGTATTAAACAGGGTTAGACCAATCAATATTAGACAAAGAATATGAACTCATTAAAAATGTGATACATTCATATTTATTTTAAAAATTTTAGAAAATTTTATCACGTTTAAAATTCTAAAAAGACTCAATTTGATTTTCAATTTTTTAGAAATATTTTTTCTTTAATTTCAATTAAAAAATAACAATGACATCATATATGAACAATTATATTCCATTAACATGATATTCAAACTCACGTGTTAAACTTGACTCAAACCAATTATTAAACCTGACTCAAACCGAAAATTAAATTTAACTTAAATTAATAAATTATTAGTTTAGCTATATTTTAGTTAAATTAATAAATTATTAGTTTAGCTAGATTTTAGTTAAATTCAAGTTTGAGAGTTTGGTTGGAATGTCATATAAACAGAATTTCAGTCACATATGTTTTATTTTTTAAAAAATCAAAATCTAAAGAAAATGGATTTTCTAATAAACTAAAAATCACACAAAAATTTGAAAAATTAAAAATTAAAACAATTGTTTCTTAAAATTATAAAGGAACATGTCTTTTATTCAAATTATTGTATGCATGAGTCGCTCTTTTATAACCATAAGGTCACAGATTCAAGTTATAGAAATAACCTTTTTATAAAAATATAAGGAAAAGGCTGTATATTAGGTACGTTGACCCTCCCTAAACTTCCGCAAAACAAGGAGCCTTGTATATTGAAGATGATTGTCCTTAATTTAAAGTTTAATTAAGAAAAAATCGTAAAATAAAAATTAAATAACTTATTTTAGTTTATAAAAATTAAGTAGTTTATAAAAATTGATGAATTAATAAACAAACTGATCGATTTTTAACAACAAATATTATTAAAATAAATCGAATCAAAAAATTGACAATCAAAATAAAAAGTTAGCTAATTTAAGATTTTTATGAATAAGCCACCCGAACCGGTTTGATTTTTTAACCGTAACTTTTTACAACCAAAAATTACTCACCCGAAGCTCAATCAAGCCTGAACTCAGCACAACTATTATTTAAATTATGGAAACAAAGTCGTTTTAGTGAAAACAATATCATTTTTCCTCAAATTTTAGGGCTTCAGATCAGATTGAATTGAATCAAGTCGAATTGTCCAAGCATAACCCAACTTCTAAAAGTTTTCTTAAAAAACAAGCCCAAACCCAATTTGAAGCTTGATTAAATCAGGCTAAAACCGGGTCCGGACATAATTAACCCAAGTCCAGGAGTTTAAGAAGCCTGAGGACAACCCAACTTTACTTTAGGCCCAAAACGTGAAAGAGTAAACTCCATAGACTTCGCAAGCTAGCTGGTAACGAGATGATCCTACGGAGAAGAGTCTTGCGGAAGGGACAGATTTAGATGGTTCACCGCAATCTCGGAGGAGAAGGGACACATAATATGTAGGTCTGAACTCTGAAGCAACAGACGACATGTGAACCCACGTAGAAGAAGGAGTTGTCAAGTTCTGCATTCAATTATGGAAACATGGGGGACCAATGCCCACATTCACTCTGGACCATTTGGAAACCATATTAGAGTCGCACTCATACCTACTTCATTTAACATGTAGCAACTGTTTGTATGTGTATGTGTATGTATGAACTTCGTTAAACCAAGTAGACGTTAGTTTGGTTCACATGAATCTTCCCTTTCCTTCTCATTCCGCTTAGAGTTGATTTTCTAGGTTTGAACTTTGAATGGTTTAAGTTGACAGAGGAGGCTCTTTGAGTGCTATCAGACTTTTGTTTGCTTTTGAAAAGGAGCAATTATGAATTTCTTTCTCCTTTTGTTCTCCCAACTGATGGGGTTACAGAAGCCTAATGAGCCACCACAAAGTGCTCATAATCTAACCAATCAAACTCATATTTATAAAAGTAAGATATATGAATATTATAAATCCTATGTACTGATCTTTCCTAACCCTAAAAAACTGCAGCATTTTCAGTGATGCCGTTCATCTACTTTCACAGTTTATTATCAAGCTAACAACTAGTTGTGTATGGGAGTTTTTCTCTTGGCAGGAGAATAATCCATTTCAGCTATGTCCATAAGGTCCACGTAGTGGTCGTCGGTCACTTTCCGATTCCCCGAAACCGGCGAAGAATTAACAGTTACTTCCTGACCATTTGTTGGACTGGTCTTCAGCTTGGAGTTTGATTTGTTTCCACCATTATACTTCTCGTTCTATCAAAATCATACAAGAAAAGATGAAGATAAGGTGGGGTCTTAGTGATCTTCGTCACTGACATTCAGTAGCTGCAAGTTGCGTTGCAACTATCGAGGAATTAAGTGAACTAACCTTTGGGGTGGTGTTAGTAGCAGAAGAAGTAGAGCTGGTTGTTACAGAAGCAAGTATCCTTCTTGTTCCTGTAGCTGTAGAAACTGATCTTTGCTCTTCTGCACCTGTACGGTGTCCTTCTCTGCTGAGAATAACATCACCAAGAACGCCATTTCTTCTTTCTGTCAAAGATTTTTCGTCCACCTACATGAAGCAACAATCATAATCTTGTCAAACTTACAAGATACAAACAAGAAAAAATGCCACCGTCACTCAAAACCTGGAAGACTCCATACCCACCTGAATTTTTTGAATTCCACCTTGCAAGGCTCCCTTCTCCATGCGAATTCCTACCGACAGAATAACAAGAAACCTTAGGAAGGAACTAATCAAATATATTCACGAACCCGATACGAAAAGAACAAGATAACGACTTTGTCAGGTATTAGAACTGATATTTAGCAATGACATACATACCTTTGGCCTCCTGAAGGATGAAGGACAAAAGCAGAAGAGACACAACCCAAGAAGAAGGCCTCATTTGGTGAAACATCTGAGAAATGGATAGTGAAATATAATTGGGGTACTGTAGTGTTCCTGAGGATTTTACTCCTGAATGAATGTAATGTGAGTTTCTATATTTTGGCTTCCATTGCCATATAAAGTCTTTGAGTTGTTTAAGATAAGAGCCTAAGGAAAAGATAGATTGCTTTGAAGGGGCTATCTGCTTAAATATATAGACTATGGTTTTAGGGACCACAAGCAAGTCTCCCCCCAACATCAACTTTAAGAAAGGGATTTTACTCCACTCTCTTCTGTTTTCTTGTCTTTCAATATAAATTGACACCATTTGTCATTTCTCAAAGTAAATGACTAATGATTGATTCATTAGGGCAATGCATAAATGAGCCTTCTGAGTTATGATTATATCATTACTTCTCTTTATAACAAAGGAAATTATAGTATGCAATAATGTGTATTAACCACTAATTCACTTTAAATTTTTTTTTTGCTTTTTCCTCTCATTCTTTTGACATTTCTGAGCTAGGTTTGATTGTTAAAGATTGTTTGCTTATTCTTGAGCCTAGACCGGATATACAAGTTCAGTGAATTCGCAGAAACTTGAATGATGTTACTTGTCAACTGGCTAGAGCATTCATTAGATACTCATTTTTTGTTTCTTCGGAGGTTTTTCCAGAAGTTATCATCCAATTCTTCATTTGATTAATGAAATGGTTCTTTTCTTTCAAAAAAATCATATTTTACAAGTGAACAAAATGAAAAAAAATTGTATTTTGAATTTAAAATTTTATTTGATTTTATTATTCTAATCAAAATTACAAAAAATTAATCTAATAATTTTTTTGCGAAAATAATTCACTATTAATTCTATCTTTAATAATAGAGTCTAAGTTTTTTGAATTTTTTAAATTTTGAACTAATTTATATAAGTTTTAAATCCTTAAAATGAAAATTTTTAAAAATATGATACTAAATTTAAAAAATCTTTAAAAATTAGGAACCGTCTAATTTATTATTCCCAACAATACTAACTAAACCGTCCTGTAAATTAATTCATTTACATATGAGGACACAGCTAAAAATAAAATAATTATAATTACAATATTTAAAAAAAATACATGGTAAATATTTTTATATAACAAAGGATACTAGAGTATCACTTGTCCATGACCTACTGGCCTTTGGGGTCAAAATAATAGGTCCTTGTTTCCGTTGAAAATGGGTACACCACCATTAAATTGGGTGCACTTTTTCGCCCCCATTTTGGGTTAAAAGGACGATTTTTCACAATTTATAATATAAACACCATCAAATCAACAACCTAGTAGGCTAGTGGTAATAGCTCATGGAATGTTTTGGGCACATCAAATTCTTTGGTCAGTTACTTTTTTCTAATTTTATTTTATTAAATCTTATTTATATTTATATAACGTTTACATAAATATATGGATGAGATTTAGCAGAACATGATAAAAATACCATAACCAAAATAAGATCTCCTATTTCGGTTATGAAGTAATTGATTCCCTTAGGGTGTTCTAATCTTGTGTCATTTAATTCTCTCTATATATTTATTTAAACTTCATAAATGTGTTGATAAAATTTAATGAAATATAGTAAGAATTGATTAACCAAAATTGCAAATCTATCCCATGTGACAGGAATTGATATGCAACAAGTTTTATTATACACATTGAAGCCTCTCACTAATTATTATAAAAAGTTCAACATATCTGATACATAAATCGACTACATCTTATACGCCTCACACTAATTTAATTATGGGGATCCAACAACTACTATATCGTGAGTGGATTGTGAAAGCTAGGCATATCTACCAAAAAGTTAATCGAGTTGCGAATTGGCTAGCAAATCATGCCAAATCCTTAGACGTCGATATTTATTAGTATCGAAACCCGCCTGTGGATTGCTTTGATATCCTAGTAGAGAATATAGTTGGGGTTTCCTTTCTCAGATTAATTGCTTAACATGTGTGTACTTCTCCTTGTGATAAAAAAAAGGGGTTAGAAACAAGTCAAAGAATATATCCCTTTTATTTTTATAAAAAATTATTTCCGTAATTAGAAATTATGACCTTCTAATCACAAAGAAACAATTTTTATCAGTTACTTCAAATTTTTTCCTCTAATTAATTATTTTATTAACGGTTAAAAATTAAATTAATTTGTTTTATTAAAATAATTAAAATTTTAAGAATTAATTATTAAAAATCAGTTAATTAATTTATTAAATAAATAAATTTTATTAATCAATTAATTTTTACTTAATAATCTCATTCTTCTTAATTAATTTGACGAGTAAAGATAATATCATTTTTAATCTTATTTTATAATTTAATATTAATTAAATCTTTAAGTTTTTATTTTTCTAATTTTAAAACATTAATTTTAACATGTTAGAGAAAGGTTACGGTGAGTCAATCTTCTTTTATTTTCTTTTTTTACTCATATACCATTAATCAATCATATGGATGTGATCATAGTTTGCTTTCTTTTTGAGTGATTGATCATTATCACCTTGACTAAGTAAACGCTGTCTTTTGATTGTATCACATCAGATTAGACTTGCAGATTTTGGGACACTATTGATAAACCTAATCTTCAACATAAATCATCTTTAATATATTGTAAGAATATGTCAGTTTATATTTAAAAAAAAAAATTGGATAGACTAATTTTAATATAATTACTTTTTAATAATTTATCAAATATATCATCATCTTTATTTTATAACACTGCATATCATAACTTATTATATCACCGTTAATTATTATTAAAATGAAAATTAAAACGACACCTTAAAAAGACAATTGACCTCTCATCATTCCGAAACAACGAACGCATTCTTAGAATCAAATTGTCCCATAGTACTAGATTTTAAGCACTCGATGATCCTTGTTTAGCTATACACCATAATATCTTACAAATAAGAAATAGGTTAAATTTAATATTTTGTTCATAATTTAGGATAATTGAAAATAATTTATTTATTAAATGTGAACAAAGTTCATTTTTATTATAAATTCCAAAAATGATTTTTATCATAACTTTTATTTTTTAAACAATATGTGAAAATTTATTAATCAATAAGGTAAGACAAACAGTTGGGGAATTCAATGAGAGGAAAATTGGAGGCATCCACGTTATACAAAGTGGAATATGGACCCGAGCGACATGTCGTCTGGAGGGAACAAGGGAAGTAAATGTGAAAGAATGACAGGCAACGGTTGAGTCGCAAAACGATTTGTCGTTTGCTTCCCAATGGGGCGGCCCATTCACGTGGACGTCCACATCCGAAACAAATCCCACCGCCGACTGTCACTGCTTTGGCCGACAAGGAAAGGTGTCGCGGGACGACGGTGTCCAGATATCTCCGGTGTGGCTTCACCTCAATTTCGTCACACCCCTCCCCACCGGCTATGACCATGTCGATTATTTTTCTTAATCCATGTGTATAAAGTAATAAGGAAGTTGGTGGTTAGGTATACGGAGGTTTGACAAAATTAGAATTGTAAACAAAATCCAAATTGAACAACAAAACCGACAAAGAGACATCACATGTTTCTTGGAACAACTTTTCCAGGGATTTCCTGCATGTTTTTTGCAAGTTGTATCTTATGTCCCGTCTGCGACCGATGATTAGATTAGATCAGATTAATTGAGTTTAATTTTTTATGTTATTAATTTTAAGTCGTAATTTATGTTATTCAAACTTGTTCTAAGATTTCGGATTGAATCAATAAATCTGAAATCTTGTGTTTGTGTGTGCCTCTACCATTTAGAGAAAAAGCTACAAATCTCCAAAGAGAACTGCTTCAAACGCACACACTTTTGCAAATAGAAACAAGCAAGACAGTTGTGTTCGTGAGTTGTGCACATTGACAAGGGGCAAGCAAGATCCGCAATGCCTGACTGATTAGACACATCCTAGTTTCCTGTCAAAACTTCTCCAATATTACAATCTCGCCGCTCAATTCCTAACTTTTACCATTCCATTCAATGAGGAGAAATGTCTTGTCATGGAAAAAGGATTTTTTTCCTTGTTGAGAATGGTTGATCTATTAGTTTAAATTTAGATGTTTTTAATGGATCGATTTATTGATTAAATTAGATTCAGTCTAATTCGAGTTTTAACATTTCTAAGTAAAATGATATCGTTTTGTTTACATTATTTATATAGTTTTAATTTTAAATTATTTAAAAAAATTAACGAGATTGGTTTATGAGTCGGCCCATGTCATTCTTAGTTTTTATGATTTTCCAATCTCCATAAAAAAAGTAAGTAATTACAACCAAATTCACTACAAAATTTTAGTATTTTTAAATAATACTAAGTTAATTACAAAAATATGAATCATAATCATCTAGACATGGATAGTATCACATTTCTAATTACGATTAGTTTCGTGTCATTTAAAACAAGTATATTTTTTAATAACAATAAGATAAGAGGTTTAAGATTTAAAATGTTCAATTATTACTAGACCGTCATAAAATTAATCAAAATTTAAATAAGATTAAAGAATTTGAAATATGATTGAAAGAAATTCTTCTTACTCATCGAAAAATTTAAAGTTTAATTGAAAAAATAGATTGTTAAATTTAATTAATTAATTTATTTTAGTTTACAAGAATTTATTAATTTGTGAATAATTGACGATTAATTAATTAATTGAACAATTTTTAACAACAAAAGTTATTAAAATAAATCGAATTAAAAAATGAGACGGATTAAAGCGTTTACAGTTGAATCGATCAAATCAGTTGAATTTTTCAATCATAACTGGGAAGCTTACCAAAGTTTCCTAAGATCTCGAGTCACAACTTAGAACATCTTTAATCAAATTTTCTCTTGATCGAAACATGACATTGGATCTTTTGGAACAGAACCCTGGTTGGATCTAGCCAAGGCACATGTCCCCACGAGCATTTACTACAAGAACAAGATTGTCAAACAAGAGTAGCAACCCATCTTCTCATTGGAAGCAAACAAACAAATGAAAAGAAAAAAAGAAGAAAAAAAAGCATTAAATTTAAGTTTGGATCTTCTGTTTAATACTATTATGATATTTTATTTTGTCTCATAAATCTCAGTTATTTATTTTTATAGATATCGGTGGATCCCGTATAAATAAACGTGGGACCTGCATAAATAAATAGTTAAAATTTGTGAGACAGAATAAAACACATAATATTAGACAGAGGACCCGTTCCTTAAATTCCATTGTTAACAAGACCGGGTTTTTGTTTTATGTTTTTTTAATAATAATTTCGAAGTGTCCAACAACGTAAGCTAAAATCTTGGAATTGCGTTATTGGGAAACTAATGCAATGGTGGCCATCGTCTTCACGTCATTTTCTGGCTCCCTTCCATTCCTTTTCCCATACCTCTTTGTGTTCAAAACCACCCTCACATGTTTACTGATACATTGTCACATGGGCTTGGGGCAGCCATTGACCGTGCGATAGTGTGTGGGGTGGTATGTTCCGGCGAAACCATTGGGATTCACCGACCGTGGAAATTGCACATATTGAGATGACATGACTGTGTTTATTAAGAAGACTTGACTAGATCGGAAAGTGGGGACACATTGAACTTGTAAATGCCAATTGAATTGAACTCATGACTTGAATTTATATCTAAAGCACGTAATTTATGAATTATTAAATGTATTTAATAGTTTATTTAATGCGCATCTAACATTATAAAAATAAAATAAAATTTATGCTCTGTGCTTTTAGGCCATAGCTGTTTTTTGGATCCCATGGTTGTAGCTCTGGGGCTGGAGAAGAAGAACACCAGATGTTTCCAAGCCAAAGTTAAGTAAACGCCTGAGAGAATCATTTCTTTAATGAGGAAGCCATGATTAAGGAACTCAATGTTGTAGAAGTCAAACAATAGTATTTAAAACTGGGATTGGTGCTCGGTTGTCTTCAGTACTACCTAGACATAGCTACTAAAGTTGATGAACATGTTTCCTGAGGGAGTAAAACCAGCGCCAGCAACCATGCAGTGGCAGGTTTTGACAAGATTCAGTCTCAACTGAAACTCCAACAATTGTTCTTGGAAGGATAATTTAGTGACTTAACTCATCATTTAAATATTAGTTGTGGCAACTAAATTCTCTGTTGATGAATTTATTCCAGCATAAGTTAACTTGCCTGCAATTGCAGAAACAAACCAAGTTTATTAAATCATTAGAATGCTGAAGCTGACCAACTAGAGTTGAGAATATAGGAGAAAAATACGTAACAATCAAGATAGTCAGGAACAAGCATACATGTTATTGTTTTCTGAAGGATCATCTTTGTGGTAAGATTAATGGAGAAACGGGTGGCAATCATCGGGGCAGGAGTAAGTGGTCTTCTTGCTTGCAAATACACTCTGAAGAAAGGTTTCAATCCAATCATCTTCCAAGCTGAAGAAGCCATTGGTGGCATTTGGAGTCACACCATAGCATCAACCAAGCTACAAAACACCAAGGGTACGTATCAGTTTTCTGATTTTCCATTTCCTGACAATGTAAAAGATTCACATCCTAGCCATAGTGATATAACCGACAATCTTGAATCCTATGCACGACATAAAGTTCAACTCAAGGTTGTTGGTATAAATTACAGTGGCGAGTCCCATGAAGAGATTGAGTCGTGGCTACTGTGGAGTCTAACTGCTAAATCTTTTGGGTCTAAGGGGAGGTGGCACATCAGAGTTCAAAATGTCAGATCTTGCAATGTACAGGTAATTCAGATAACGATCAATATTCACCCTGCAGGTTTAAACAAATTCTTCTCAACTCTGCCTAACAGAAGTAACCGCGCAGAATATATAGCATACATGAACTTGTTATGAGAATTCTGAGATGATGGACAAACTAACCAGGTTTACCAGGACTATACAACAGTCACCCTAACCTCCCAGACCTCCAAATCATTGTCCAGAAGCATTCAATGGCAAGGCAATACATTCCATAAACTTCTCTGCAATGGATAATGCAAGTGCTGCAGAATTGATCAAAAACAAGACAATCACAATCATTGGATCACAGAAATCTGCGCTGGAAATACCAGCAGAATGTGCGACTGCAAATGGTAAGACTCTTTGTAATATTTCTTTGACATAGCAGCAGAATGTGCAAATAATCTGACTTGATCTTTCTGGCTTGTTTGGATTTTTTTCTATCAGAAGTTGAGTACTCTTGCACATTAATCCAAAGAACAGCTCATTGATTCATCCCAAGTGAGAAGACCTGTGGTGTTAACATTGGTTTTCTGTACTTGAATCGCTTGCTGGACTGTTGGAGTTAATGGTTCATAAGCCTGGTGGAACACTAGTTCTCAACTTATTGGCCAACTTGCATTCACCACTGGTAATTTTCCAAAAATTTTCTCGTTATAGGACTTCTTCGCATTCATTTTCCTGAAGAGAACCCACATGATTCTTCAGGGAACAAAAAAAGTTCAAATGCAATGTATATGCACGTTCTTTCAGAAATGAGGGATTTCTAAATTTATTGAATTCTATCTCAGATGGAAATTCCCACTAAAATATGCAGCTTTTTTCAAAACATCTCTTCATGTCAAACATGTCTGCTGCCTGAAAAGAAGGAAGCATTGTCATAAAGAAATCAAAAATTGCTGGACTCTGTAAAGTCAGTCTGATTCTTGAAGGAGAATCTGAGCCAGTAGAATTAGACATTGTTATTTTGGCCAGCGGATACAGGGGAGGACAAAAGCTAAGAGGCATATTTGAGTCGCAATTTTTCCAAGATTCCATTAGAGAAAGATGGTTATCGACTTCAACAATTCCCCTTTACAGGTCAGTTAGCTTAACTCAAGTACCTCCACTTCAAAGTCAACTAGATAAGTGTCAGTACTGATGGGATTTTATGTCTGAATTCTGTAAAATCTGTCTGTTACTGAAGACAAGTAATTCATCCTCGGATTCCACAACTGGGCGTCATAGGATACGCAAAGAGTCTCCTCAACATTGTACCCCACTGAGATCAGGTGTCAATGGCTTGCACCTCCTTGTTGGAAACTTTGAACTTCCTGCAATAACTGAGATGGAAAAGACAGTTTCAACCTGGGAAAATTTCATGAGAAAACACACAAGTGGATCCAGAAGAGCCTGTATAAGTAACATCCGTGTATGGAATAATGATCATCTGCGCCTTGGGGCACAAACACAGAAGAAGGGGACTCTTTTCAGGCCTGTTTCTTATGGACCAAGAGACCGTGCAGGTCTAAATTTTGATGTCTCAAAATCAAGCCTTCCCGGACAATTACATCATCTTTCTGCTAATGTTTCTCTTGACTTTCTCATATTTAGCATAAAAAATGCCATTTCAGGTTAGAGAAGATGCAATATCTTCATTCAATGGCAGATAGTCGCTTGTTTTCATATTTCATTGTCAAGTTAGTCTGCAACTGACTTTTAAGAGAGTTACTGTGAAACATTTCCTTTTGTGCATATGAGTTGCGGGAAATCATTGTGAGACAGAAATCTTGCCCCAGCTTTAATGGAAGAAGATGGCAATATAAGAGTAGTTAAACTGTAAGAAGTGATGATTTCTCTTCTGTAGATCATGCTTTCTTGCGAGCAGACATCTTTCTCTTAGAGGACAAGCAAGTGGTCTGGTGTACAAAGCTGACACCTCTGTTCTCGATGTAGTTCGGCAAATATTCCATAGCTCCCACCATGTGAGAGGTCAGAAGTAGCCTGCAATGTTAAACGAGTAATCAACTATATGCACCAGTTACTTCAATTAAATATGGTTCCTGTAATGTAGAGTTTCTGTTTATAACTACCTTTCTTAAGCTATGAGAAAACAAGTGTAAAGAACCTTGTTTTTTCATTTTTCATGAACGAGCATACAAGCTTTACAGTTTCAGGAGATTATCACTTCTACTCTAATTTTTATTCTTCCATTTTTGCAGGATTAATCAGATAAAGCATCAAATTTGTGGTTTTGCACTTAAAGTGGATCAGATGAAACTATTCTATTCACCCAAAAACCATTACCTGTGTACCATGCAACGCATTCAATTGTCAGATTCTGCACAGGAAAGGTTTATACTAACCTTCAACTGATATGCCTTTTTCCTGGGAATTATCCGATAGTTTACCAGCCTAGATGAGTAGAACCAGTAGCTCGTCTGCCATGTCAGGTTTTCATACCTTAAAATGTAGATCAAATTCAATAATATGTCTGCAATCCTGAACTATACATGAACTGGTTTGTTCTGTTCATTTTGTGATGGGAAAAATGTAGACTACTGTCATGATGGGACCAACCTGGAATTCTCATATATCAGAATCTGGTGGGATTCACAGAATATAATCAAAACAAGCTAGTAACCCTTTGATCATGGAAACTCAGAAATGTGATTCATTGGATATTTCACTAATCCTGGGTTGAGTCTAGAGTACTACAAGTGGCTTATACTCTTAAAAAATTTACATGATGTTCAGCATTTATTGATCATATTTTGAGTATATGGTGAAAAGGGTATGCACATGACCAAGTTCCTTAATATAATAAATTAAGGCATGAGGAAGTGGGTAGAGCCATTAAGGCATTAACACAAACATAACACGTGCAAGTGACGGGACAGAGTCAGAGAGATCCCCTCGTGCGGCTCGCTCGCTGACTCACTAACCCACCGACTCCTCTGGTTTGTTCTTCTGAACACTGCTTAGAAAAGGACACTCCCCCAATGATCTCTGAACCACTTATGTATCTTTGACCTTTGACCAACCAACAAAATGCAGAATCTAAATGAAGAAAAGAGGAATATTTGGTTAATCCGAGACACACCCTCTTCTTCTTCAAGGCAGGCCAGGCTATTCATTGGATCCCTTGCACGTGAACTTCTTCCACCTCCCTTCTCACATGGGGTAGTACAAAGGTTAAAACTTTATTTCTCTTCTGGTTTCTGCTCATTTTTCTTGATCTGAGAATCGCCCGAGCTGTTCTGATAAGTTGGTTTGATTAGTCCAATCCATCTAGTCCTGTTCTTAAATCCTTGTCATGATTCAGGGGATTTTTACAAGGAAATCTGAATTCTGGGTGTTGTTGTTTGTATACATTTTAACAAATTGGATCAATTTTTATTTTGAAGTTTTAGTTGAATTTTTTAGATTCAAAAGTACCAATTTAATTTCCATTTTTTGTCAGCATTAAGCAACGGGTGAAACGCTCATCTTCTGTCTGATGAATCATTAGTGGAGTGCTTGGTTCCTTGTTTGAGTCCCTAAGTACCGGGTTTCCACGTACATGTCTGTTTTTAGCTATTTGGTGATCACTTCAAATTCCAATTATTATACTAGTATTCTTTTATTTAGCCTATGTTTGCTTGGATTTATAGTTTTATATTAGTAGAATTTTTATTAATTGAGTTTTTGTCTGTATATTTTTTCTAATATAAATTTTTTAAGAAGTCTGTTGACTGTTTGACTGTCATTTCAAAAGAGCTTTTTTGAAAAAATTTCATACATTAGATTGTTCGACAATATAAAAATAAAAATATTTTTATTTTTAATTATATTATATTTTATAATAAAAATTATTTATGCATATAAAAATTATTTAAATTATCTTAAACAATATCCAAAGTACAATATATTAATTATTATATAATTTTAAACCATACGAAACATAAATGAAAATATATTTAACCAAATCTTTTATATGGATTATAACATAAGTAAAACTAATATAAAAATAAATATTAAAACATATAAAAAATTAAATAATATTATATAAATCTCAAAATAAATATTCAAGTAAGATGAGTTTGTGGGTGTTGTAAAAATTATGTATAAAACATAAAGACAAGAGGGATTAAAAAATAAGCTCATTAATTGATATGAAAAATCTACCTGAAAAAGTTATTCGAGAGGTTTTTTCGAGAAGCTCTAAATTTGAACTTCTTAAAAAGTCGTATTTTGACTGTCAAAAAAATCATTTCTATTAAAAAAATATTTTTATTTTATAGTCAATCACTCATTTTTCTTTTAAAAGGTTTTTATGGTGGAGAAAAATGTCTATTAACCTCCCAAAAGTCCATTCAAATAGGCAATTAATGTGAACTGTCCTATATGGTTTACTAATTAAAAATTATAACCTTCAAAATTATTTTAAATTTTTAATTAATTTTTAAAAAAGGACAATATATCCAATACACGGATCAATTAAATATTGATAACATCAAATTTTAATTTAATGATAAAAGAAATAATAAATTAATATTAGTCGTAGATCAATCAAATAATGCTTACATACCATTCAACATAATTCTTAAATTTGATTAAATTATCATAATTATCTTAAATTAGTAATTTAATTCAAGTTTAATTATTTAAATTTTAATTTAAAACTATGTTGGATTATCATGTCAGTAATATTTAATTAGCTCATGTATAATATTCATATTATATTTATTTTATATTATTTTTAACTTAATTATAAAAAGGAGGTTTTTTTAAATAAAATTTATAAAAATTTTCTATAAACGTGTTTTGTCATTATTTTAAACTGAATTATAAGAAAAGAAGTTTTTAATTAAAAATTTTCAAAATTTTTAAAACTATAAAGATTGAAAAGTTTTTTAAAAAAATTCTTAAATTACATGAGGTATATATCAAATCAACATTACATCAAAAAAAAATTTTTTTTTAAATTTCATAAATTACATAAGGTAGATATCGAATCAACATTACACGTTTAAACTATCGACATTAGTAATTCCAATTCACATAAACTTGGCTCATCCTCGTCTTCCTCCTCCAATTCAAAATTCAACTAAGCAAAGCTCAATCAAAACAGTTTTTTGGTATAAAAAAGTACATGCAAGAGCGCAGCATCTTCAAGAAAGAGTTTAGTTTAGCAAATGAGCTCTTAAGCCGAGGAGATGAGAGGAAGAAAGAAAAAAAGAAAAAAAAAAGAAGTTTTCAACAGTGGAGGAGACATGGAAACAGCTCCCACGTTCTCCTCATATCTTACTTCTTTTTCTTTAATAATAATGCTCTATAACACAAGATGCTACAGTCTACTTTTCAAGGAATAAATCTTATGCCCTTACTTCCATTTGCGAACCTCCATAAGTACCCTTTAATCTCCTCTACACTCTTCTCTCTCTTTCTTGTTTGGCATCTCAACTAGGGTTTTTTTTTTTTGGTTTGTTCTCTGTTCGTTTATGTGATCATGGTTTGTTCATCTGATCTCTTCAGTTTCCAGTTGAATTCTTATCGACCCAATTCTCAGTTTCATGCATAGAATTAAACTGTTTTCATTTTGTGCTTTTTGGTTTCAGGGAATTCAGAAACCAGCATGGTTGGAAGCTCTGTACACACAGAAGTTCTTTGCAGGTTGTTCGTACCATGAGACTGCTAAAAAGAACGAGAAAAACGTATGTTGCTTGGATTGCTGCATTAGTATCTGCCCTCACTGTGTACCTTCTCATCGATTCCATCGTCTTCTTCAAGTTCGTCGTTACGTTTATCATGATGTTGTCAGATTGGAAGACCTCCAGAAGCTCATCGACTGCTCCAATGTTCAGGTTAGGATCTGCAGATTTTTTTCAGGCCAACTTATTTTCTGTTACTTGCGTTTTTCTTGATTCAGTTCACTTCATAGTTATTGCTAACTTGAGATGAAGTTTTCGTTAGGCTTATACTATAAATAGTGCCAAGGTGGTGTTCATCAAGAAAAGACCTCAGAACAGGCAATTCAAAGGTTCAGGAAACTACTGCACCTCCTGTGACAGGAGCCTGCAAGAACCATTCATCCATTGCTCTCTAGGGTGCAAGGTAATCATTTTTATCTATACCTCTAATGTTTAGTTCATTTTATCAAATCTTCATTCAGAATCATAGTGCATTAGGCTGTGGAAAGATTCTAAGTTCCAAGCTTTTGAATCATAGTTCATATACACAATTCAGATTTCTTTTCCATAATGTGTTCAAATGAAGGTGGATTTTGTGCTGAAACACTACAAGGACCTCTCTTCTTACTTGAGAAAATGCAATTCCTTGACACTTAGTCCTGACTTCTTGATCCCCCAAGAGATGGGAGATGACGAGACGACCAACGAGACCCCTCGTTCAACAATCGTCGACTTCGACGAGCCAATGAGCTCGTCGTCCGATTCTTCGGGTTCCGATGAGAACATGAGCATGATTTGCACAGAGATTGTACGCAAGAAGAGAAGTAGAGGACTCCACATATGTGGAAGATCAACTGGTAAGGTTTCAGATGAGGATATGGCTACTAGCATGAGCAATAGAAGGAAAGGCGTTCCTCAAAGATCTCCTATGTGTTAGATTTTAGAATCAATCAACATCTTCATCATCATCAAAAGCAATTTCTTGATCTCTATTACAATTTTGAACTTAATTAATCACTTGGTCGGAGGGCATCACGTGGATCCTAATTCCAAGTTATGGTTTTGTACATCTTCCTAAGAACTTTGTCAATTTTATAATAATATGAATATATAATTAATTCATCAACTTTAGGGTCTTATTATTTATTCCATAATTTTATACTCTAGCAATCATATAGTTCTCTATCCATATTAATGTGTCAATTTAGTTTAAATAATAATCTTAAAACAAAAAAATCAAAACCAAAATATAACACAAGAGTGAGTATTACTATTATATTGATTATCTAATTTTTGATTTAATTCACAAATATAATAGATAAAAAAATAAAAAACTCCTAATCTTTTGGAATTTTTTTCAATGTCGTATTAAACAATTTAGTAATTAACATTTTAAAACTTATATAAATTAAGTTAAAATGATATAGTGTCTGTTATGATGGACTTTTGAAAGGTCAATAAGTATTTTTCTCTACCACAACAGTCATTTTTAAGAAAAGTGAGTGTTTGACTGTAAAATAAAAAGAACCATTTCTTTAATAGATATGACATTTTGGCAACCAAAATACAGCTTTTTAAAAATCTCAAATTTGAAGCTTCTCAAAAAAGTATTTTTTCAGGTAGATTTTTCAGATCAATTAATGAGCCTATTTTTTAGTCTCTTTTGCCCTTATGTTTTACACATAATTCCTACAATACCCACAAACTCATCTTCACGTTTATTTTGGAAGTTATATAAGATTATTTGGCTTTTTTATATGTTTTAATATTTATTTTTGATATTAGTTTTACTTATGTTATACTCCATAAAAAATATTTAGTTAGATATATTTTCATTTATGTTTCGTATGGTTTAAAATTATATAATAATTAATTTATTGTGCTTTGTATATTGCTTAATATACTTTAAATAATATTTATATGCATAAATAAATTTTATTACAAAATAAAATATAGTTAAAATTAAAAGTATTTTTTATTTTTATGTTGTCAAACAGTCTACTGAATGAAGCTCTTTCAAAAAAGTTCATTTTTAAATGATAGTCAAACAATCAACTGAATTTTTAAAAAAATTCTTCTTAGAAAAGCTCTACTATTATAAGCCCAACCAATAGAGGCATAATGTATCTAATAAATACCGTATAAATATCTATATACCAGTCACATCAACAAAATAACGTGTTAACCTAATTTATACGAATTTTAAAAGATTAGTTACTAACTAAAAAATTTAGAAAATTTGAGATTAAATTGAAAATATCTCAAACAAAAATTTAAAATATGTTTTCTCATCTAATTATAATTAAAACATCCAAATGTATAGATCAATTATATAAATTTTTTTTCTAGGAAAACAACTTATGATGTCCAATTCTAAAATCTAATGATGGGGGGCTTCATTTGATTATTAATTTATTACAGACAATCTCGAAATGGGCAAGATTTAATCACTAGTTTTGACCAGTCAATTGTACTATTTGCCTAAGTTAAAGCACCAAGTTTTATATTATTAACCAAGAGGTTAAAATTAAATAGCATTGGACTGAATTATTGTGGTGACTAATCCTACATGTGTGGGTAGATTAACTTGAGCTTGATGTTAAATTAACCGACCATGTTAGGTTAATTAACCGTCAACTGAAATCGAATACGTGTGAAATTTAATTTAAATGCATTAATAAAATGTAACCAATACTCTTAAAATTTTGAGATAACATGGTCATCAAATTGCAAATGTAAAATTAATAACATATTTCAAAGTTGTAACGTTAATATAAATAATTTAACCATCTAATCAACTTCTAAGATACAAGAAGTTGCTTTACTAACAATTTTATGATATATGTTGTTGGAATCTATTTTGGAGTTAGATATAAAATAAAAAGTTTAAAGGTTGAATAGTGTAAGTTCGTAATAGAATCAATAAATTGTCACTACAAGAAAATTAGTTATTAGCAATGGACAAGGGCGGAGCCACAGTGGGGGTAAGTGGGGGCACTTGCCCCCACTGACATCCAAAAAAAATTATAGTTTAAAATTATTTTAATTTTATAAAAAATATAAAATTTTGTTCCATCAATTTAATTGGTGATAAAAATAATAATAAAATTATAAATATATTAACATATCAAATAAAAAATAAAATATGAGCTTATTTATTTTTATTAAGATTATTATTATTTGGGTCCATGATTTTTTTAAATAAAAGCCTACAAATAGAGAGATAAAAGTTACATTCTTAATTGACTTTTTTATTCAAAATTTCTACCCTTTTAACTTCTTCGTCACACTACTTTTTATCTTTTTGCCTTCTTCTTCCCCTAACTTCACAAGGACTACCACACTTAAAACGAAAAACAATAATCTATATTGAACGCAATTGTGGAAAGGATTCCTCTACAAGCCGCATCTCGTTCTACTGCTGATAGGTAAATTCCAACTTTTTTTGAAAGAATATGTAGTACGTATAATTTAGAGATAAGTTCTTGTAAGTTATAAATTGTAATAAAGTTAGTGCAGTTTTAATCTTTACATTCTTTTAGACTTTTAGTGAAGATGTAAAATAAGATATCTCATTGTAGGCAAAAAATCGTAGCATATATAATCGTAAAAATGATAATAGGGATAAAAGAAGTACCCTAGATGCCCTTATGAATTAAATTGAAAATAGTTGAAGTTCTCGTATTGATAAGTGGAGAAAAGATATATAGATGTATTTGGTTCGGTGTGAAGTGGTAATGATCATCATGTGATTTAATGGAAATGAGACGTTTAGGTTGATGTTGGTGAAGTCAAAGGTTAATGTTGCTTGAATCCAAGTGACTCTTTTTATACTTTTGATAAGCAAAAATTGATTCAGCTTGTTGAATTTTATCCTTCTGATTTCTCTAAAATAGAGCTTATTATTCTTAGTGATCAACTTGATAATTATATTGTTGATATGCAATCTGATGATTAATTTTCGATATTAAATAAGATTAGTGATCTTGCTAAGAATCTAGTTGAAATTAAAAAAAAGATGTTGTGTACCATTTGATGTTTTTGCTTGTGAGATTAGCTTCGATTTTGCCTGTTGCTACTGCATTGATGAAAAGAACATTTTTTGCAATGAAGATAGTAAAAAATCACTCGTGCAATCGAATGGGTGATTCTTGAATAAATGATTGTTTGATCACATATATTGAGAAAGATATCTTCAATAATATTGACAATGAAATTTTTTTACAATGATATCAAAATATAAGGACTCGTAAGGAACGATTGTGATTGGTTATATGTAAAAAGTTCAAAACAATTATGTAATTTTTTGTTTACCAAATCGACAAATATTTGTATCTTTTTCATTAATATAAGAGTACTTTAAATATTTTGCTTCCACTCAAAATAATGTCTGGATCCGTCCCTGGCAATGGATACTTATTGACGGAAATGGAACCGTTATAA